>PVKM010001653.1:0-74487 GCA_004027735.1 Carollia perspicillata
GGGACAACTGTAATAGCATAATCAATAAAATACATTTTTTTAAAAAAGAGATGTTCTTTTTTGAGCCCTCTATATCACTCCACTGGGCCATTTGGGCCTGTATATTGCAGGTAAGCTTATCCCATCCATCAACTTGGTAGAGCCCAGGACAGTACTTTCAATACTCTTCCAAATCCTTCATCCTCTCAAATATACTCATCGGAATAAAGGTAATAGCCACATCTTCTAAAATTTATGTTTATGGTGTTCTTTCAGAATCCATTCCTACTTATGGTGGAATGATTTCACATTCTATCAAAAGCACACAGGAGCCCTAGCTGGTGTGTCTCAGCTGATCGGGCATAATCCTACAAAACAGGGTTGCTGCTTCAATTCCCAGTCAGGGCACATGTGTAGGTAGTGGATTTGGTCCCCAGTGGGGGTAAAAGGCAACTGATCAATGTTTCTTTCTTACATCCAATGGTTTTCTCCCTCTCTTTCTGCCTCCCGTACCCTTCCTCTCTAATAAAAAAAAATCACACAAGAAATGTTAATGAGAAAAGTTGTGTCATCCCATTTCCCAAAATATTAAAATGAAAAGCTATTTAATAAAATGTGTAACTTCTACATGGTCACCAGCATCTCAAAAGCAGCTAGAGGCATTTCCCAGGTGCTGCCCTGCCACCGATCTGATATAATTCCACCTATCCTATTCTATGTTCATCTACTGATGAGGCTTGATTTCCATGCCATGACTGTGTAAACAAGGGAAGGATACTCTCTGGAAAGGAACAATATTAGACATTTTTAAGTGTTTTAACATTGACGACTGCAGGGCAGTGGCATCAGACAAATTCAACTTTGTTCCTGTTTAGCCACTGGCATTACAAGTCACAGGATATAAATCCTAAGGACAAAGCCAACACAACAGACATGCACATTGCTACCATTCCCAAAATTCTGTCCTGGTCTGGCCTCTTCACCACCTCATGGGACCATGTCCACTGCATATGTACAACATCTTCATAAAACCTCAATGCCAATACCCGACAGATACACTACGGATGGCTATCTGAATTTAGGAACAAAGGATTGAGAAAAGCAAGATCATCCTCCTTTGATTCCACAATACTCTTATGAAAACAGACAAGAGAAAAGAGAAAGAATAAAGGGTCCTGTGACTGCCTTATATTTATTTGATGACTGCAATTTGCTTTAAAACTATTCAGAAGAATGACCAGAACATCTGATACATTCAAATGTTTACCAGGGAAATTATCTTCTGAAGGCAAATGGGAAATAAGTTAGAGATCATTGAGGCCTGGAAGCTACTGCTCCCTTCAGGACTACTCCCAATTCTATTCTCTTCGAGATTAGAGTCACACTGTAATTTTGAAAAATTATTCAAGTTTCACTTTCTTGATAGCCAAGAAATGGAAAGAAATGTGCTAGTAAGAGGACTTGGGAGAAATGTGCCAAAGAACACGCTTTCTCTGGAAGTTTCTGTCTCATTTTGCTCTCCACATCTGACAGAAATTTTATATGCTTTAGAGAAAAAAGAAGTAAGAAACTAAACTCTGTGGCCAGGACTGTAAAGAAATGAATAGGTCACATAGTCGGAAAGACAGAAGGGTATCGCTGGCAAGGAACCCATTGTAATAACCTCCTCATACTGAAAAATATGAGCCAACAGCCATCAGAGACTTAAAAACCAATTTGTTTCAACCAGCTCGAGATCTAATGACTTGATCTGGAGGCCTAAATCTGACTTGAACAAAAACAACATAATAGTGGAGGAAATATAGTTTAATAAAAAATACTTCATTTGCATGCTTAATCCCCTGCCTGGTCAAAAGGAGCTATTGGGAGCAGTTTAGAAAATCTGCCCTAAGTCCTCATAGACAGATATAGTTTCCTGGGGGCACACATCTCTAGCCTCAAAAGGAGCCCTGGAAAGACATCATGAACAGGATGAGTTTGTTCATGCTAACCTAAAAAGGCACACAGGTCTGGTACTTTGGGAAGAGAATGCAGACCCTTGCATGGATAGGTTTTAACATAAGACATCAACACCATGAAAATTTCTAAACCATTCCCAAGACTCATTCTTATGGTAGGATATGGCCATGGTGGGACACAACCAAATGGGATTTCATAATTGCGGTAAAGCTCCTGCATTTCTTCTGCTGAACCACAAAAAAATAGTTTGTTTAAAACATAAGACTAATGATGTCAAAGCAGCATATAGACTATATAATTTTTCTTCAAATATTTTGGACTATCTGTCACTTTTTTAACCCTAAAATTGTTTTTGTTTTTCTTCTGGTTCTTTATGGAACCAAGTATAATTGGGCCCATACAAGCAAGTATATACACCTTCTGAGTTACAGGGGCTTTTTTTTTAACATCAGTTAGTTCAATAGCTACTTTTCTTTCTTTCTTTTTAAAAACTCCATTATTGTGAATCATTGTTGATCAGCCTAAACCATTTTCCCTACTCACTAATAGTTGTTTTGGTGGGGCAGATGGGAAATTATGATTAAATTTGTGTCTAGGGTAAAAGAACAAGCCTACTGGAGAAATAAAGCATAGTAGACAGGGGGTAATAAATAATAATTTGTAAAATACCATGACAATAAGGTAAATTAGTCAATAAGGTTGCAAGACTTTCAGCATTGCATTTGTTGAAGTTTTTTTTTTTTTTTTTACTTCTACTCCTGTAATTACATTGGTATTAACCATGACAGAATTAGAGTAATGATACTCAATTTTTGGTGTGGTATATAGAAGTCAGTCATTTCTTTATAGTCATAGAAATTGGTCTCATTTCCACATCATGGGTAATCTTGTAACCCATCCAGAATCTGTGTGAAGCTAAATAAGAATTACCAAAGAGAATCCTATATACACTTATGGAAGGTGATAGTGATCACTGGTAATGATTTTTATAGAACTTTGCTAAGAGTGCAATCTGAAAGCCACGGAAACAGCTAGAGGTAGAGAAGAAGGCATCCTGCCTCCCTCCCTCTCCTTTTTCCTCTTCTATCCTGGTAGAAAAGAGGCAGGAATTGAATAGAAAAATGGTCTTAACATGGGAATTCTGTGATTTTGCAATTAAAACACTATTCATATTTTCATTCTGAAGAAAGAAGCTGGAGAGACGATTTTCAGGGAACACTACCAGATGCACAGGTTTTATCTCTGTCCAGCTCCTTTTGTCCTTTTCACTAATGACTGATATTATTCTAGTCTCCCAAAGTCTCCCAAACCACTCAAGCTATCTACTCCCACTCTGTAATTGCCTCCTTCTTCCTCTGTGACCCAGGCTTTTCCTGTCTTAAATAAGCATGTTTCCAGTCTTGAAATGTTTTAATAGCTATCATATGCAAGGGAAATTAGATTGGATGTGTAAGTTCAAAAAGGCAGAAATGGGACACGCAAGTACAGGGTTTGACCTGTCCTAGGGTCAAATTCATCTTTCCTCAATGATAAGCCAAGCCAGTGCCTGGTGAACAGTAGACACAGAGCCAAAAACACTGCTAACTTTGTGAATTTGGAGAATGATGAAAATAGATGGGCATCAGAGTGGGAAGTTTGGAAGTGTGGAAAAATCAGTGCCTTGATTTTGTGAAAAAGAAGGCACATACTTTAAAAATGAATTCCTCATAGTGTTGAATTTAACTTGTCCTATCAAATGTGTTAGAAAGGATGTCTTCCTACCCTCAACTCCTAAGAGAATGGAAAGACTCAGCTAGCACAGCAACACACTGAGGCGATGTTATGAGAGGCATCTAGTACTTCAGAAAAAAGTTTATGATGCTACAGTCTGAGCAAATGAAAGACTTAATTGATCTTCTCTAGGGAGCTTGTAAGGACAAGCTGAAATGGAATCAGAATATCCTTGGGCATCTTGTATTACCCCTCTAGAAAAAAAGCTACAATCTTCAAACAAAAGCACATAAGAGATAGGCAAAGAGTAAAACTTTCTTCTTTTTTATGGCTGAGTAGTATTTCACTGTGTGAATGTCCCACATTTGTTTTATCCACTCATCTACTGATGGACACTTGGGCTGCTTCCATATCTTGGCAATTATAAATAATGCTGCAATAAACATAGGGGTGCTTATGTTCTCTCAAATTAGTGTTTGGATTGCCACATTGGTAGGCAAACAATACTAGGCTGAACTGTTGGAGCATCTTGAATGTGAGCCACAGAAGTCAGTAAAATGTTTTGTTTTTAAATTAACAGATCAAAGAAGTGCTTTAAAAACACTGGACAGGCAACAACACTGATCAGTAGAGCAAACAATGAATGAACAAGGGGCATGAAGCTGTAGTGACAACATGAGTGAAAGGTGAAAAGCCCGGGGAGAGTCAGCTAGGAAGCCAGCAGCCAGGGGGAGGGAACGATCACCTCTGACTCCAGCCCATGGAGGGGCCTTGACTGGGGGGCATGCAGCTGCTGTATAGCTTATGTAATAACCGCCAGGCAGGAAAACTGCCAGGTTCTAAAGGCTGCTCAAATAACAGCATGTTTAGTTAAAAATACTACTATTTAGAATTATAAGAAGTGAACATATCTTCCTTCAAAAAACAGTTACTCATCCCTATTAGAATGCCCCCAATCCAGAATACTAACAACATCAAATATTGGTGAGGATTTTGTGCAACAAAAGCTCTCTTTCACTGGTGATAGGAATGCAAAATGGTGCAGCCAATTTGTAAGACAGTTTGGCAGTTTCTTAGAAAACTAAAAACAGTCTTACATATGACCCAGCAGTCACACACCTTGGTGTTCACCCAAAGAAGCTGAAAACTGAGATCCACACAAAAACCTACACGTGGGTGTTTAAAGCAGCTGTATGTATAACTGCCAAAACTTGGAAGCAACCAAGGTGTCCAGTAAGTGAAAGGATAAATAAACTATGGTACATCTAGACAATGGAATATTATTCAGAGATAAAAATAAATGAGTTATCAGCCATGAAAAGACACAAAGGAACCTTAAATGCATATTACTGAGTGAAAGAAGTTAATCTGAAAAGGCTACAGAATGTGTGATTCCAAATATATGACTCTGGAAAAGGCAAAACTATAAAGAATGAAAACATCACTGTTTTCCAGGGGTTTGAGGGAGGAAGGACAGGGATGAATAGGAGTAGCACAGAGGATTTTTAGGGCAATGAAACAACTCTTTACGATACTGTAATGGTGGATACCTGCTACTATACTTTTGTCCAAACCAGTAGAATGTACAACTCCAAGAGTGAATCCTAATGTAAACTATAGATTTTGCGTGATTATGATGTGTCAGTGGAGGTTCATCAGTTGTAACAAATGTAACATTTGACCACTGTAATGGGGGATGTTAATAATGGGGGAGGCTATGCATGTGTGGAAGTAGGGGGTCTGTCGAAAATCTCTGTACCTTCCCTTCAATTTTGCCGTGAGCCATAAACTGCTCTAAAAAAAGTCTCAATAAAAACACAGACCAAAAAAGAAAGTAATTACCAACTGATATCCCAGAAAATGGTGGAATAGGGTCCTCAAAGAAAGAGTTCCTCCACTGAGCCAATGATTAAGTTCATCAACACTGACACGATCAATATTTCAGAACTCTGGTATTTAATAAAGAGCCTACAATAACTAAAGGAGTACTTCATGAAAATCAAGGCAGCTGAATTTCATTCAAAAAGCACTGTGGCTGTTTCACTTACTCATCTGCCACTCCCCAGCACCACAGTGTGGCCATGAGAACGGTGGCTCCCATTGCTAGTGCAACTTACTGGTGCCAAAGCGCTAATACGGACCTTATTCTTAAAGTGCTGTGCTTGTGCATTTTGACCCGCCTAGTGGTTCCCTGAGGAACTGGTAAACAGGATAACCTTTGCTTTGCCCCTGCTCTCTTGGGCTGGAGTGTCTTTCCATGTGACGGTGGCATATGTTGGACAACTTAAAGATGTACATTCCCCATACCCACCTGGGGCAAGTGACAGTGGATGGAACAAGCAGTAGAAAGACCCGAAAGCCTGGGAGGCAAGAAGCTAAGAAGGAGTTTTCTTAAAGAAATGGAGCATGGAATGGCCACCGTATGTACTGTGAAAGCTAGAGTGCAATGTGCATATCCAGAACTGATCCATGCTCAGAAAAGACCTGAGACAGCACTGGGCTTGTATCTGGTAGTTCTGTCAACTCTGCACAAACAGGAGGTAAATGCTAAAGCAGAGTTGTGGGTGACCTAGCTTCACGTTAAAGGACTGCTCCAACTCACAGCTAAGCTGTGAAAATGGGGAAAGTATTTTTTTCTCAACATTTAAGAAAATATCTATCAGGTCACTGGATGACCACTGAGAAAACAGAACAGAGACCTCAGTAATAACACATGACAAGGAATATAGACTTCACAAAAGTAGATGGAAAAAGTTACTAAACAAATGGCAGCCCTCAATAGTCAACAACTATAAACCTGGTTAATAAGAAAATCTGATTTCCAGAGTTACCATATAATCATATTTAAAATAACCAGTTTTCAGCAACAAAAAAATTATAAAGCATACAAAGAAACAAGGAAGTATATCCCATTCACTGGGAATAAAATAAATTGAAAGGAAGTATCCCTGAGGAAGCTCAAACATTGAACTTCTAGATAAAGATTTTAAAACAATTGACTTAAATATGCACAAAGAGCTTAAGGAAAAACAGACAAAGAAGTAGAAGAAATTAGGTAAATGATGAATGACAAAATGGAGGACATCAGTAAAGAGATAAAAATTATAAAAAGGAACAATCGGAAAATTTTGGAGCTGAAAAGTATAATACCTGAAATTTAAAAATTAACTAAAACATTTTAACAGAATATTTCAACAAGAAGGAAAAAGTTCCAGCAAATTGAAAATAAGACAATTGAAATTATACAGACTGAGGGGCAGAAAGAAAAAAGAAAATAAAAATAAACAGAGTCAGAGGGACCTGTAGGACACCATCAAGCATACCAAAATATGTGCATGGGAATTTCAGTGGGAAAAGAAAGGGAGAAAGTGTCAGAAAGAATATTTGAAGAAATAATGGCCAAAATATTCCAAATTTGATAAAATACATAGATCTACATATCCATAAAGTTCAACAAACTCCAAGCACTATGAACTCAAAGATGTCTACACTAACTATAATCAAACCGTCAAAGGCACAGAGATAATCTTGAAAGTAGCAAGACAGAACAAATCATCATGTAGAGGGGATCCTCGATCAAATTAACTGCCGATTTTTCACTGAAAATCATGAATGCCAGAAGGCAGTATGATTAAATATTCAAAGTGCTGAAAGGAAAAAAGAACCTGACAAGCAAAAATCTTATATTCAGCAAAACTCCCATTTAAAAATTAAGATATTCCCAGATAAACAAAATATGAATTCATCACTAAATCTGCCTTACCTACAGTAAATACCAAAGAGAAATGCTTCAAGCTGAAATGAAAGAAGACCAGACAGTAATGTGAAGCCATATGAATAAATATAGAACTCCCATAAAGGTACTGCATAGGTAAATATTAAATCCAGTATTACTACATTTTTGGTTTACAACTCCTCTTTTTGTTTCTTAAATGATTTAAAAGACAAATGCATAAAACAATAATTATAAATCTATGGTAATGAACACACAATGCCCAGAGATGAAATTTGTAAGGATAAATTTGTAAGGATAACAAAATAAAGGGGTGCAGAGCCATATCGGAGCAGAGTTTTATATGCAATTAAAGCTAAACTCATACATTCATACAAGATTGTTACAAATTTTTGATGTTAACTGTAATTCCCAAGGTAACCACTAAGTAAATAAAAAATATACAGAAAAAGAAATAAGGAATATTTCAGTCTGCTCAGGCTACTATAACAAAATGCCACAGACTGAGGAGCTTATAATCAACAGAAAGTTATTTCTCATAGTTTCAGAGACTTGAAATCTAAGATTTTGGGTTGCAGCCTTCTCATTGTATCCTCACATGGCAGAAGGGGCTAGAGAGCTTTGTGGGGCTTCTTTGATAAAGGTGCTGATCCCATCATGAGGGTTCTAACCTCATGACCTAATTCACCTCCTAATATCATCTCACCTTGGGCATTAGAATTTCAACAAATGAATTGAGGGGTGGGGGAGGGCAGACCACTACAAGGCAGGGGTCAAAAAAGTACACTAGGAAAATACTGAACACAAAAGAAGGCTGCATTGGATGCTAAGTGGAAGAAGCCAGACATAAAAGATCACATATAACTCCATTTATATTAGATAACCAGAATGAGTAAGCCCATAGGTAGAGAAAGCAGACTGGTGTTTGCCAGGGGCTGGGTAAGGGGAGAAGAAAATGCCGTGAAAGTGATGAATGAGCACAGGATTTTATTTTGGAGTGGTAGAAATATTTTGGAACTAGACAGAGGTGGTGGTTCTACAACATTGTGAATGATAGTGAATATGCTGATTTGTTCACTTTAAAATGGTTAATTTTGTTATATGAATTTTACCTCAATAAAAAAAGTAAGCTAGAAAAAAGGAACTACGTCTAATTTTGTTTTCATTCTGCTAGCAATAAAAAGAAAATAGCCAAAGCTTATTCCTTATAAGAACAGACTGAACAAATTGTTCTAAAGAGAGACATATCAGAAGTAGTTTTAGGATCATTTCAACCTTGCCCCTATCCAGAAAACCTTAATCTAGTTGCCAGTCCACCTCAAAGTTTTACTCCTTTGCTGTAATTTCCCTAAAAGCAAAGTTAAAATTACTGTTCGTTTGTCACATTGCAGCTTGGTGTCATCAAAAGGCTGAGAGCTTAATATACAGAACAATGAAAAAAGGGAAAATACCAAAAACACCCACTTTTACACCAAAAATTCAAGTAATTATTATAATAAATACCAATATTTCAGATAGTAAAGTTTAACCTGAAGTCATTAATTTAAAAACTAATGTTTTTAAGATTAGACAATTAAAATCTTCCAAGGAAGAGCTTCCCATGAAGTTTAAAACCTCTGTCATATCATGTTAATACTGAAAACATGAAGCAAATCAGCCTTGGCCTGGGTAAGCTTTTATAAATTCGGCTTACAATCCCTTGATGTCCTCCCACTGGCCAATACAAAACAAAGGAAGAAAGGAAACACCAGTCTTAACCTTAAAATATCCACCACACATTTTATGACTATCTGAGGCTTAAAAACCTAGCTCTGGATTAAAGAACCTAGTCAACATGGTAATCGTATGCAATTTTAAAATCCACGATTTCTGAATTCAAGATTGGATAACAGGAGACACAGACTGGCTCAGAGGAAGCCCTTGGCACAGGCACAGGCACACTGTGCAAACACATATTAGTGTTGCTCCCCATGAGCCCCATAACCTTGTCCATATTTCATACATGTTGCTGAGATCAGAATGGAAGTCATACACCACGGAATGAAAGTTTGCACAAAGCATGTCTACACTTGACAAAAATAATACATCGTCCCAATTCTGGCCTATGTATTGTGTCTAAAATACTCAAAACAGTTGAATGATCTGTCATGACTTCTAGGTATGCTGACATAATTCTGAACAGCTGGATAGTAACTTGAACAGCAATGCTTCTCAGGAAATACCTACCCTGCCCTGCAAGGAAAACTGATAGATTCACTACGTGGCTGCACCTTGCTGTGCATGGAGGCCTCTGCCTCCCAGGTCTCTGTTGGACACAGCCTTTGCTGTTGCTACCGTCTTGTGTGGCTGCGCTCTAGAAAAAGTCATGACCATGCTGCTCCTGGTCTCACAGGCTTTGGTTATATGTGATGTCACGTTCTTCATTCTCCAACATTCTAGACCAAATCGTGATCTTCTGGAGTACATGCAAAAATATGCCTTTTAAGTGTCGCTCCCCCTAGCAGTTAAGACTCTCTACCATCCAAGTAGGCTAGTTCTGTCGCATGTTCCCTCATGGTAAAGGGTGTGTGGTCAATAGGTACACAGGAGAAAACAGAAGGCAAGCCTCAGGTAGCCAGAAACGGTGGCAGTGATAGGAGAGTGGACAGACCCTCCATGTCTCTTTGATGGCATCTCTGGTTCTCTCTGGAGGTCTTTCTAGATCTTCTCCATCAACTGGTTCCCTCTGCCTCCACAGTTTTGTCTTCTTGTGACTCATACTTGCCCAGCTGATCCAAACTTCATCTGCTGTTCCAGCTCCAGCAATCACTGCCTCAGCAGCTGTTCTCTGTCTTGAACAGTTTCTGGGGCATTCTTGTTTCCCCCAAACTTTATTGAGAAATAGTTGACAAGTATAATTGTACATATTTAAAGTATACAACATTATGAGTTGATCTACATATAACTATAGAATGATTACCAAAATCAAGGTAGTTAACACATCCATCACCCAACATAGTTAACTCTGTTCTTCTTTTTTGTGGTCAGAGTGCTTATGTCAGTACTGTAGGCAAGCCTAGAGACAGAGTCCTCCTGACAGTGATGTATGTGACCGCCCACCCATCCCACCAGAGGTTTGGGTGGTAAAGGCAATAATAAAAATCTCAAATATCATTACCATTCTAATTTCATAGTCTTTCCTAAACCTAATCAATACTTAAGGTATATGTATTTCACTCACATGTAAGAAACTAAATTATTATTTTAATCATTTATTCTAACATCTATAGTTTCCAGTTAAACTACAGAATTTTCCCATTTCATACTGCTTTGTTAACTCCTCAAAGTTACATTTTTGACACAGGCTTTAAGACATCAATGATTAATAAATATTCCTATTAAGGAGACACTAAAAAATGTCTTTGTTCACAGAAAATGGCTAGATTAGAGGCAACATTTGTATTAGTTCTGCACATAATAGGTTGTGATAAAGTCCTGTTGTCTATCATTTTATATCACCAAATAATGGGTCTAGGACAAAGAGAATTCTAGTTCTGAAAAACAAGCTGGTCTGTGATCTGAGCATTTGAGATGCAACTCTGGAGATTAAGGGATAAAAGCCCACAGCCAGATTCTTCTTCAGTGAAACATGAAAGAAGATGGATTACGAGACAATCCGAATATTACAGCTGGTAATGAGGTTAAATTGAGACATTCCTACTCTAGTTATTTAATTTTAATTGCAGAGCTGACTTGAAGAATACCTCTCTCATCCACACACCTAAGTGAGACTTGCTCAGTAGTAAAATTAAGTTTAATTGAAATTTCATGAATACAATGAACTTGAAATATCTCACAAGAAAAAAACTGAATTAATATTGAGGCAAAAGTAACATTTGCACCAAATTAACTTTTAGAGGCATTGGGTGAATCGTATTAAACCTACATGTTTAGGAACGTCATCAACTTCGGAACTGAATTTGAATCTCAGCTCTGCCATTTACTGTGTGTGATCTTACCTCCCAAGATACTTATCTCCTCTGGAGCTTTGATTTTCTCAACAGGCCAGATGGAGCCACCACATCCCATGTGGACACCTGCATATGTTCCCCAGGATGGCAGCCTAATGGTAATCAGCACAAAGTGCAAGGCAGGTAGTTAAAAGTTCATCTCTGCACCGCCTTCCTGGTATTTAAGTTCTAGATGATTCCTTTTCCTTTGTATTTGGACTGTTGCCATCTGTTCACTGATAGGGAGCTTGGAAATGAGCTAGTATCTTCATATAAGGATTTTCTTCTGTACACAGATTTTTCTTCTGTATAAGAGAATGTTGTATACAAATATTACAGAATACCATAGCCACCTTCAGCACAGACCGAGGTTTCTTTCAACTTTTCAGGTGCCCTGTCTTAGATTCAGCACCTCAGTTTTAAGGGGCATTTTCAGCCTAAAGGCAACTGCCCATCGCCTACCCTCATGTGTAAAGTTTATTAGTTTCCAAGCTGTCATTTTTTTTCCAGATTAGATTGATGGCTAATTCACTCTAGGCCTGTGATTATGGTCACATGCTCCCCAGAATAACTGTTTCAGAAGACAGAGGCTCACTATTAATTTCCAATCAGATTTTTGTCAGTTATGCAGAACATTTCATGAACAGTCTTGTTTACGTACTAAAGAATGTAAATAAAAATTAGTAAGAGATCCAAGATGGCTGCAGAGTTGCTGGAAGCTCCATCCACTTGCCCCCAGATCTGGACCAGTCTTGCAGCTAAACCACGGAGCAGTCAATTCGAAAATCCAGCTGAGAGTGACAGAGAGCACGTGCGAGTGTATGTGGTCTACGGGGCATGTGTGTGTGTGAGTGGGCAAGAGCCTGTCCACCTGCAGGGCACTAGGGAGTGGGCAGCCCAGGCTCTCCCAGCAGAGCAGCTGCCCCTGCCAATGCCCAACCCAGCACTTCTGGATGCGTAGATTTGGGGCTGGAGCCATTTTGAAGAGTTTAAAATATCTTCTTCGGGAAGAAACCTCCGGAGTGCCCGCACCTCGGCACCCCGACATGACTCTTTGCCCTCCACACTGGCAGGGCTACGCACCGCACCACACCACCACCAGGAGTCAGGATCCAGGGATGGTGGTACTTACTGGGGAAGGGACTATTGCCTCCCTGACCCCGGGCGCCATGGGAACCGCGAATGGGACAGAATCTGACTGAGGAGGCTGAGGATGGGCTCAGGAGCTTCGACCTGCAGATGCAGAGAGAGACCGCTGGAGTCTGCTGGCTGCAGAAACAGCAAGGCGGGAGCAGGTCCGTCCAAGGCTGAAACTCACTGGTGGGAGCAGCGAGAGCAACCTGCCACCGCCCGTGTTATGGTGTCACTGCGGGACTCCTCCCAGCACCAACTGAGAGAGATCCAGAGAGAAACTTGACCTAAAACTGTTGGAGGCTCTGGCAGGCTGTGGTCAGCCCTGACCAAGCGAGACTTTGTGCTTTTTGGAGAGGGGGGGCGCACAGAGAACAGGCCTCTCAGGGCTCGGTGCTGCAGTGTGCCGACCACATAGAAACTCTTTTAAAAGAGGAACTGAGGCAGGACTGGAGACCTGGCAGGGACCCTGTACTCGTGTGATCATGTGCCCATGCTCAATGGCTCTGCTAACAAAGAACCCAGAGTAATAGTGTCACACTAAAGGGACTGTGGGACCCAGCCCAGCATGGCTGGCGAGCAGAGGGCTGTGTAGAGTGGAGAGTTAGGGCCTAGGCTCCAATGAGAGTGACAGGCTGGAGCCTGGATGTTCAGGAGCTGAATGCCTGAGCTTCATTACAGCCAGGCAGGTCCCCTCATAGGCATGCCCACTCCCCACCTGTGGGATTACAGGTTCTGCAGATCAGTGAACTCAGGCTTAGGAGCCCCCTGCTGGGTGCAGATCAGCAAGGAAAAGAAGAAAACACTCTGAAGGGGCCCTTTCTACCAGACACTATGAGCTATGAGCTTCACTGTTCCTTCAGCCTTGATACACTGAAACTAGCAGAGGAGAGATTAGAGACAGGTGCAACAAGGGGTGTTCAGGGCCTCGCCCACCCTTGGTGCCTAAAGAGAGCTGCTATCTGGGTCAAGCTGGAAAGAGCTGCCCCTTTTACACAGATTGGCCCCTCACATAAATAGACACCTAAATTCACTAGAAACCATACATTATTGGAAAGAATCTGGGGCAGACCAACATGGGGAAGGGAGACACACCCATCATCTTCCTGGAAGATTGAACAGCACCCCCAGGGGTAACTCAGAGTTCCCACCCTTCCCATCACACCAGAGGCCCCTCTGGAGGCAGGTGAAGAAGGCACTGGCAGTCCTCTAGGGTCATTAAATGAACCACTCTTGAGTCCTGTGTTGATGGAAAGCTGGCAGGGCAGAACAGTGGGGACCAGCCAAATCTGAAGAAGACAGCTACAGACTGTGGATCGACTGTAGTCTCGAACAGGCTGCCTAGGGCCAGATTAGGACACCATCTGACATCACCAGAGGCAGATTTAGAAAAAGAAGACAGTGCTAAATACTGGATTGATTCCACCATGGTCTTCATCATTTGCATTATTTTCTCTCCTGCATAGCTTTTTAACATCCATTTCTGTTCCTTTGGGTTTGTTCCTATTATTTCACTAGTTTTCTATTTTAGTTTATTTCAAATTTCATATTTTGCTCTTCCCTTCTCTTACTCCATTTTGCCTTCTCTCTTCCTCTTATTTTTGTTTTAAATTTTACTTTTTCTCTTGCTGTGACTTGTCTCTGTTCTGCACACTTACTATTTCTACCCCCTCCAGCCTCTCAAAACCATTTTCTTGTCATTAGTCATCTCTAATTCTTTTTCCCATTCTTAAAATACCCTTATTCTCTCTCTGCCTTTATTAACCTTTGCTCATTGGTTGTGGATATGGTGATTGTTGTTGCATTTCTTCAATTTTATTCTTAGATCTTCACTATTTTTGTGCTTCTCAAATTTTACTGTTCTCCTCTCCCACTCCATTTTGCCTTGCTCCCGCCCTTCATTTTTCTCATTTTAAATTTACTTTTTCCCTTTCTTAACCTTGTTTTCACTCCTCACTCTTAGTACTTCTTCCCCTATCCTCTCGAAATGACTTTTCTTTCCTCTAGACATCTCATAAGCTTTTATTTATTTATTTATTTTCCTTCTTATTCCTATTCTACTTGTATTAATCTTTGCTCATTTGTCATTGATATTGCTGTGGTATATCATTTTAGCCAATTTGGTTCCTATTTTTTTCACTACTTAAAAAAATTTTTTTAAACCTCATACTATACCTTTTCCATTTCTTACTTCATTTTGGCTTCTTTCCCCACCCTTTTTTATTTACAATGTAAATTCTATTTTCTTTCTTTCTTTGCCTTGTTTCTATTCCCTAGCTTATTATTTCTCCTCCCTCTACCCTCTCAAAATCATTTTTATTTAAGTTAGTCATCTCATATTCATTTTTCCTTTCTTATAATAGTCTTAATCTCTTTACACTTTTTAATATTTGATCATTTGCTATTGATACGGTAGTTGTGGGTGGGGGTTATTAATGCAGGTGTGGGTTATATTTCCTGGGTTGCTTTGTTTGTTCTGGCAGCACTTGTACAATAGCATTCAAGATGTGATGGATGGTGTGACTCTCAGTCAGCCAGCTAGAGGGAAGAACCCACCAAAGAATGACCCAACAATAAAAACCTAGTTACAATCAGAGAGGCCACATAAATGGCATAAAGGGTATCCCAAGAGCATTAAGTTCAGGAGATCAAGGAGACTGCACCACTGAGTCCCACAGGTCTCCTACCACAGATCACCTCATGAAGACAGGGAGTCAAAGCAGATCAATCTAATTTGCAGAAACAAACAAGAAAGTCACATAAAATGAGGAGACAAAGAACCCCCAATCGAAAAGAAAGGAGGAATCCCCAGACAGAGTGCTAAATGAAAGTGAGGCAAGTAATCTATCAGACATAGAGTTCAAAATAATGGTTACAAAGATGCTCAAGGAGCTCAGTGAGAACTACAGGAACTCTGTGGAATCTGCAAGGAACTTACTGTGAACTATATCAGCATCAAAAAGGACATAGAAACTATCAATAAGAGCCAGGAGGAAATGAAGAAGACAATATCTGAGATGAATAACACACTAGAAGGAATTAAAAGTGGGCTAGATGAAGCAGAGGATTGAATCAGCAAGCTGAAGGACAAGGTTGAAAAAAAGCTAGACAGCAACAAAACAAAAAAAGACTCAAAAGGAACAAAGATACTTTATGGGAGCAGCAGGACAACATGAAATGTGATAATGGCCATATCATAGGAACACCAAAAGGAGAAGAGGAGCAAGGGATAGAAAACCTGTTTGAAAAAGTAATGACAGAAAATTTCCCTAACTTGGTGAATGAAAAAGTCATGAAGGTCAAGGAAGCACAGAGGTTCCCAATCAAGTGGCACCCAAAGAGGCCCACTCCAAGACACATCATAATTAAAATGGCTAAATTTAAAGGCAGAGAATCTAAAAGGCAGCAAGGGAGAAACAGCTAGTAACACACAAGGGAGCTCTGATAAAGCTATCAACTGATTTCTCAACAAAAACACTACAAGTCAGAAGAAAATGGCAAGAAGTGTTCCAAGTTATGAAAAGCAAAGGCCTGCAACCAAGACTATTCTACCCAGCAAGGCTCTTGTTAAAGTGTAAGTTGAAATAATGAGTTTCCCTGACAAAAAAAAAAAGGCTAAAAGAATACATCTCCACCAAACCAGCATTGCAAGAAATTCTAAAAAGACTGCTTTAAGAAGATGAAGAAAGAATGAGGGGGAGGGGGGGGACATAGGTACAAAAGGGAAAAATGGCAATGAACTAGTACCTATCAATACAATGTAAATGTACATGGATTAAATGCTCCAATCAAAAGACATAGGGTAGCTGAATGGATAATAAAATATGACCTGCAATATGCTGTCTACAAGAGACCCATCTCAGAACAAAAGACCTACACAAATTGAAAGTGAAGGGACAGAAAATGATATTCCAAGCAAATGGACATGAACAAAAAGCTGGTGTAGCAATACTTACATCTGACAAAATAGACTTCAAAACAAAGGCCCTATAAAGGGACAAAGGCACTTCATAACACTTGAAGAAGTAGTCCAGCAAAAGGATATAACCCTTGTAAACATATTGCACCCAACATAGGAGCACGCAAATATATAAGAAAAGTCTTGCAGGACATCAAGAAAAATATCTACAGCAACATAGTCATTGTAGAGGATTTCAACACCCCACTGTCACAATGTATAGATCTTCCAAACAAAGAATCAACAAGAAAGTTGGAGCACTGAATGACACTCTAGATTACATGGATTTAATTTATATACACAGAACTTTTCACCCCATAGAAGCAAAACAGAAATTCTTTTTCAAATGTCCATGTGACATTTTCAAGGATAGATCACATGGTAGGACACAAAACAAGCCTCAAAATATTCAAAAATTTGAAATAATATCAAGCATCTTCTTAGATCACAATGGCTTGAAACTAGAAACCAACCTCAAGGAAAAAACTCAAACACATTCAAATACTTGGAGATTGAATAACATGGTAATTAAATAATGAAGGGGTTGATAATGAGATCAAGGAAGAAATCAAAAAGTATCTGGAAACAAATTAAAATGAACACACAACAACCCAAAATCTATGGTACACAGCAAAGGCAGTCCTGAGAGGGAAGTTCATAGCAATGCAGGCTTACCTAAAAAAGAGGAAAATCTCAAATAAGCAACCTAACCCTATATCTACAAGAACTAGAGGGACATCAACAAACAAAGCCTACAGTAAGTAGAAGGAAGGAAATAATCAAGAGCAGAGCAGAATTAAATGATATGGAGTCTAAAAAAACAATTCCAAAGGTCAGTGAATCCAGGAGTTGGTTCTTCAAAAAGATAAACAAAATGAACAAACCTTTAACCAGACTCATCAAGGAAAAAAGAGAGAGGACCCAAGTTAATAAAATCAGAAATGAAAGAGAAGTTACAATTGATACCACAGAAATAAAAAGGATTGTAAGAAATTACAATGAACAACTATATGCCAAGAAATTGGACAAAATAAACAATTTTCTAGAAACATACAATCTTCCAAAACTGAATCAAGAAGAAGCAGAAAGCTTGAATATACCAATAACAACTAGTGAAATTGAAGAACTAATCAAAAAACTTTCAGCACACAAAAATCCTGGACCAGATGGCTTCTCAGGTGAATTTCACCAAACATTTAGGGAAGAGCTAACTCCTATCCTTCTCTAATTATTCCAAAAATTCAGGAAGGGGGAGGACTCTCAAACTTTTTTTATGAGGCCAGTATTATCCTAATTCCAAAACCAGGTAAAGACACAACAAAGAAAGAAAACTACAGGCCAACATAACAGATGAACACAGATGCTAAAATTCTCAACAAACTATTGGCAGACCGGATCCAGCAATACATTAAAAGTAACATACACTATGATCAAGAGGGATTCATCCCAGGGATGCAAGGATGGTATAATATTCACAAATCAATAAATGAAATACACCACATAAACAAAATGAAAGACGATAATTACATGGTCATATCAATAGATGCAGAAAAAGCACCTGATAAAATCCAGCACTAACTTATGATAAAAACACTCAGCAAAGTGGGAATAGAGGGAGCATACCTCAACATAATAAGGGCCATATATGAGAAACCTGCCGCCAACATCATGCTCAATGGGCAAAATTAAAAGCTTCCCCCTTAAGATCAGGAACAAAACAAGGATGCCTGCTTTCACCACTCCTATTCAACATAGTACTAGAAGTTCTAGCCACAGTGGTCAGACAAGAAAAAGAAAGAAAAGGCATCCAAATTAAAAAGGAGAAAGTAAAACTGTCCTAATTTGCCAATGACATGATAGTGTACATAGAAAACCCTATAGGCTCCACCAAAAACTACTTGACCTAATGAATGAATCTGGGACAATAGTGGGATACAAAGTCAATATTCAGAAATTGAGGGCATTTCTGTACATCAACAATGAAATATCAGAAACAGAAACTAGGGGGGAAATCCCACTTACTATAGCAACAAGAAAAATAAAGTACCTAGAATAACTTAACCAAGGAGGTAAAAGATCTGTACATGGAAAACTACACAACACTGAAGAAAGAAATTAAGGAAGATACAAATAAATGGAAGCATATACCATGTTCATGGACTGAAATAATTAACATCATTAAAATGTCCATATTACCCAAAGCAATGTATAGGTTCAATGCAATCCCTATTAAAATACATGGCATATTTCACAGATCTAGAACAAATATTTCAAATATTTATATGGAAAAAAGAAAGACCTCAAATAGCCTCAGCCATCTTAAGGAAGAAGAACAAAGAACAAAAGAGGAGGGATCACAATACCTGATATCAAACTATACTATAAGTCCATTGTAATCAAAACAGTCTGGTATGGCATAAGAACAGACACATAGATCAGTGGAACAGAATAGAGAGACCAAAAATAAACCCAGGTCCTTATGGTCAATTAATATTTGACTAGTGGGGCAGCAGCATAAAATTGAGCAAAAATAGCCTCTTCAATAAATGGTGTTGGGAATACTGGACAGGTACAAGTAAAATTTCAGCTATCCCATGCAGTGATGTTTTTCAGATATCCCATGCAGTGATGTTTTTACCAATATAGTTCCTAGGGCAAGGGAAATAAAGTAAAAAATTAACAAATGAGACTACATCAAATTAAAAAGCTTCTGCATGGCTAAAGAAACCATCATCAAAATGAAAAGGTAACCAACTACATGGGAGAACGTATTTGCCTATGACACCTGGGACAAGGGTTTGATCTCTAACATATACAAAGAACTCATATGACTCAACACCAGGGAGTCAAACAATCTGATGAAAAAATGGGCAAAGGGTCTGAACAGACACTTCTCCAAGGAGGACATACAGAGAGGGCCCACAGGCATATGAAATAATGCTCAACATCACTAGCCATCAGAGAGATGCACATGAAAACCACAGTGAGATGCCACCTCACACAGGTCACAATGGCCACAATAAACAAATCAACAAAAAATAAGTGCTGGCGCAGTTGTGGAGAAAAGGGAACCCTAGTGCACTGTTGGTGGGAAGTATATTGCTGCAGCCTCTGGGGAAAACACTATGGAATTTCCTCAAAAAACTAAAGATGGAAATGCCTTTTGTCCCAGCAATTCCACTTCTGGGATTATACCCTAAGAATCCTGAAACACCAATTCAAAACAACTTATGCACCCCAATGTTCATAGTAGTGCTATTTACAATAGCCAAGATCTGGAAACAGCTTAAGTGCCCATTGGTAAATGAGTGGATCATAAAACTGTGGTACATTTACACAATGAAATACTATGCAGCAAAAAGAAAGAAGGAACTCCTACCTTTCAAGACAGCATGGATGGAACCGGAGAATATTATGCTAAGTGAAATAAACCAGGCAGTGAAATACAAATACCATATGATTTCACCTATAAGAGGAACCTAATGAAAAAAAATAAACTAGTGAGCAAAAGAGAACCAGAGGTATGGAAACAAGGAATAGACTGACAATGACCAGAGGAGAGGTGGGAGGGGAATGAGGGTGAAAAGAAGGAGAAGGGACTAGGCAAGAAACATGTATGAGTGACCCATGGACATGGACAACAGGGTAGGGAATGACTGGAGCGGGAGGTAGGCTGGGTAGAGGGCAAAGGGCAAAAAATTGGGACTACTGTAACAGAATAACAATACAATATTTTTAAAAGGTAGTAAAACATCTCTCTTTTATTCTTAATAAAATTAAGAAAAAAAATATTCAACAGGCAAAACTAGAGAAGTAAGTGAATCAGGGAACCAGAATCACGTACAGAGACAGTCAGCATTTAGGCTTAATCAATCATATGCTATGGCTACAAATTCTTTTCTTTAAAAACTGGGGAACCTTCTTGGGGCAACTACTAAACTTGGCCAAGGATGCAGCCCCCATAGTAATTTCATCTCTGATGCTTGAGCTTCCTTTGTGTCCTAGTAAACCTCTGCCCATTAATCCTAGCAAGTAATGATAATCAACATATACAATGCTTACAATATTCTATACTTTCTTTTAAAGAATATGCATATTTTAACTCACTTTAACCCTCACAATAATCCTAGGAGGTAGGCGTTAGTCATGATACCATTTCACAGTTGGGAGAGCCTAGGCCACAGATGGCAAAAACAAGGCCCAGTGAGCCAAATCCGGGCCTCCACCTTGTTTTACCCGGCCCAACACCTTGTTTCTACGAGGAGGCAGCACCGAGCTCTCACTTAACTGTTTAGGAGTAGTTACATTTATACAGTCCTAAATTACATTTGGCCCTTTGAAGGCAACCGTGAGGCTGATGTGGCCCCCGGTGAAAATGAGTTTGACACCTCTGGCCTAGACAAAGAGTATTTAAGTAATTTGTTCCAGGTCACAGAGCTACGGAGTAGTAGAACCAGGGCTCAAATTCAGACAGTCTGACTTCAGAATTCTTGAATTAATCACTGTTCTGTACAGCCTCAAGCGTCCTGCACAGAGTATCAAAGTATCAGTCAAATGAGTGATTTCACATATGTAAATCTCAGCTTCACACCATCAGTCAATTAGCATCTGAGCTTTTTCTCACTTTAAAATTTGATACTTTATTTTTTCAATATCTTTATACAAACAACAAATTTACCCATCACTTCCAAAGAATGTGCTTAATCAAATTTTAATGGTCACTGGATGTTAGAAATAGATACTGTAGGTAGGCCTTGCTGTTCATGATTCAGATATTAGATCTCACATCTTTTAAATTTTGATTTACACCAGGGATAGAAGGAAAGACAGCTTCTCCAGAGCGATGCATACTGATTTAATCCCGCTTAAGTTCCTAACTGGTTTTCCATTCTTTTCTTAAAGCAATTTTCACTTTATTTAGGACATGATTTAAATATCGTAAGCTAATAAGTGAGAAAGAAAAGATAAATATTAGGCTCCACACAGGCCAGTACATACGCTGGCACTTTCAGCAGTAGCAGTGATTAACCTTCCTTAGCAAATATGTGGGCTTTCCTAAACAGGTGTGTTAGGTGCCAGAAACCAAAAAACTACTGACAGGTTCTGCTCTCAAGAGGTCTTGGTATAATAAAGGAATATTTCCAGATTTATGAGTTGGTTTATTACTTCATACTTTCATACATGAGTATAGTATCTTTTTATTTTCTACTATTTTCTCTAAGGTTTGATAATTTGTCATCTTTAGTTGACCTGGAGTACCCTTTTATTTTGTTTTAGGATGGTAGTATGAGATCTAAATTTTTAGTTTCAAAATGTCATTTCTCTATGCCAACATCATTCATGCAAAGTTCTTATGTCCTGTTTAGGAGTATTATTTGAGACTGAAGTGGATCCAACTTGCTAGCTAGTGATTTCTCAACTGCCCTCTGGGTTTCCATTATTATGCGTCAGCCCAGCACCACGGTGCTTTTGGGCGATGGCGGCCAGGCTGAGGTGCTGGGGCAGAGGCTGCCCCACAGGTGAACATGACCTGCTATGGTGCTTCCTGCTGGTCGTGGGGGACACTGATAAGGACATGGCAGAAGCTGACATCTCAACTGTTTAAATGAATTACTCCGGACGTCTTCTTGTAACATGAGATGAGGGCGGCAGAGTTGTTATTTTTCAGTAGGGACAATAGCATAACAGCCACCGTCATTCTAGGGGAGAATGTAATGTTTACAATGTCTTTCAAAGTCATGAACCAGAGTTCGACTGTTTGAAAAGTCCAGAAGTTTAGAACAAATTAATAAAATTAGGTGGTTATCACAACAGAATGCTGCTCATTTTCTACTCTCTACAAATGATAAAACTAGTAAATAATGGAAAATAAGTGAATGGCATAAAATGGCAGGTTATAGCTTGAAAGATGAAGACGGACTTTGAGACCCACTTAGAACCACAGCATTGCAGGCCCCAATATCGAAGCCCATGGACTGCATGGAAGAACAAGTCCATGACGAATTTTTGCAAATGATCTCACATAACCATACAAATTCTATTTCTGTAAACAGTGATCATGAAACATACCTTTCTGCAGATGACCTGAGGATGACTCTGTGGCCTCTAGAGATCACAAATACAAGCTTTAACATAGTGGACATTAAACGCACGAACGTGGAGGCGCTGGCAGGGGTGATCAACCAGCCAAGTTCCACCTGCACAGGTGCACTGCGTTTGTGTACAGCAGCAGCAAGGGGACCCTGTAGCTGTGCAACCGTGCTCCTGAGCTCCATGCAACCCAAGCAAGACTACCTGTCATGAAGATCTGGGATCTCAACAGAGAGAGCCAAACCTTCGAGACCCACCAGGTCCACGAGTACCTTCAAAGCAAGCTGTGTGCTCTGTACAAAAACGACTGCATCTTTGACAGGTTTGAGTGGTGCCAAAACAATACAGACAGTGAGGTCATGACGGGGTCCTACAACAACTTCAGAATGTTTGACAGAAACACTCAGAGGGATGTGACCCTTAGAAGGTCCCACAGAGAACAGCAAGCCTGGAGCCAGTCTGAAGCCTGGGAGAGCATGTCCAGGAGGTGGGAAGAAGAAGACAGACAAGATCTGTGTGGACAGTCTGGGCTTCAGTAAGAGGATTCTGCACAGGGTCTGACACCCCACTGACAACATTACTGCCTGGGCTGCCACCGGCAACCTGTACATGTTCCAGGACAAAGTCAACCAGGAAGCATGTGGACCGAGTCTTTGCATGGCTTGGCCTGGCAGTTTCTGCCAGGGAAGGGGTGTCCCTCCTCTCTGCAGAGCACAGGGGTGCACACCCTGTTCCCTCCCTAAACTAGAGCCCACACAGTATGCAGCCGGGGGCTGTGGGGTCACTGCCAAGTGAAGAGCCCATTCTGGGCAGACTGACGGACAGAGCTCACTCACAACAAATGCACTGAATATTTATTTAAATCTGAGCCATCCTTTCTAGTTTATAGACCAAATAAAGAACATGCAACAGCAAATTTGCCTTGTATTACTCTCATCCCTCTGCCACCTGACTGGGGCTCTCGCTTGTCACCGTACCCGCCGTCCAGGGCCACTGGCTGAGCAGACTCAGGCAGCTTGACCCATACACACCTGTGTCTACCATCACACTCTCTGGTATAACCACCTAATAAAAGCAACACACTATGCTATGCTTTAACACACTATGCTTTAATGTGTTAAGTGTTCTTAACACACTAAAAGAAAAAAGAACTGGTGTTTTAATTTGAGCCCTCTAATATCCCATGGCTTAAACCCTCTCCCCAGACCTGCTACAGGATGCACTTTTGGGCTTTCTGGCCCATTTATTTTCCATGTGAATTTTAGAGTCACAACAAGATTCCAATGAAGAGGATGTGTTTTACTTCAGGCAAGAAAACTGAAGCTGGAGAAGGCATCCAAATGCAAAAGCAGGCAAAGTAATATCATGTGTTGTCCCATTCCACTTTAATTAAGGAAAGAAGAAATGGACACTTTGTAGATGACTTTCAAAATTCTAATATTTGGAAGAGTTAAACTTGTCTAAAATAAAGTGTCTGACAGTAAAAGGTTCTGAGCTCCTTTCCGACTGCATACTGTTAGAAACTGGCTTCCCCTTGCTCTAGTTCATTAAAAATAAAAGGGAAAAATGGCTAATACCAAATTCAAGGGGATAGCCTGGCTCTCAGGAATTTAATTCTAAATGTAATAACATGCTTATTAAGAATGGAAGGTCACTCTTCCAAAAATTTCCCTAAAGGCACAGCCGCCAAATTGACTTCTGATCTAGTCTTTACATTATTAATTCAACGACATAATAAAACTGGCAAGGAAAAGCTTCATGTTTGCCTCACAAAGGGAGACAGCAATGCCTGAAGATCTTGCATGTTTCCTAAAAAGTGACCTGAAAAAATAAAAATCGGCTTAATTTCTTTTTAAACTGTCTAGATAAAGGACTGAAACTGCTTTATTCTGACTTTTGGGAAATGCCTGTCAAACTGGACTCCTGACTTCTACCCCTTCCGAGCTATGCCTTCACTCATTAGCAAGCAAAGCACTATATCCAGGAACAGAGACACAGGGTAGGCTAGGGCCAGCTGGTCTGAGAAAAGGCAGAGCCTCCTTGCCAGGTCCCCACAGCTCAGGTAGGCAACCATGGACAGGCACCAGGAGTGGAAGTTGGCCTCCCCACCATATCTTGGCAGCAAACTCTAATTAATGAAACTTGACTGCAAAAAGCTTGTTGATCTTAACTTGTCTCAAGTTCCAGACCTGGATAGCAGGTTGAAACCTGCTAAGATTATAATCAGTACAATCTATAGCTTTTGGAAAGAACTTTTTCTAACTAGGTTTCAAAGGGTCACCTCCTCCTCCTATCTGCAACATGAATCACACCACATCTGCAAACCTGACATGGAGACACTAGCTTTCCCAGACACCAAAGCGACAGCAGGTACACAACCTGGAGAGGGAAACAATTTGGGAAGTGGTTTTTATTGAAATGAATTGTTCATTCAGTTTTTACCATTAACTTTCCTTTATAAGCTTTCCTCCTACGATTTGTATTTCTGCTTTAATTTTTCACAAGGACCAAAAAGTAAATAACTATGTAATGATATCATGAATATCAGCGCCTTTCATCCACAGGTGACCAGAACAGACTGTAGTAGGACCACGTTGGATTTATTGACTCACTGAAATCAGGGGACCAGCAGGCTATGGGGAACTCTGAGGTGGCTCTGTGAAAGAGGTACAGGATGGGCTTGTTAGCGATTTGGGTTCTGTTAAGCGATTGGAGGAAAGGTCCACAGAGGCATGATTTTTATCTGGATTGGGAGCTGTCAGAAAGCAGAGGTGCCCTGGTAATTTTTTTCCTAGAAGACAGGACGACCAAAACAAGGCTACATCTTTAATGAGCAAAAGAAGCAGCAGTCACTCATTTTGGCCAGGAAAAGAGAATGCCTGGTCATTTTTTGTTGTTTGAACATACGGTAAACTTGCAAATTCTTAGAATTTTTCAAGCAATATGACAGAGAATCTTAACAGAAGCCAAATGACTGTCGTCTGATGTTGTCATTCAGTAGTCCCACCAACTCTCACGTACCGAGAAGTCTGTATGTACACCACACCAGTGGCCTGTGTGGCTAGTGGTCCAAAATAGTCAGATGCCTCTTTTAGTTCCTAAAGCTTCCCTGATTTCAAAACTCCAAGCCCATAACACTGAAATTCTTTAGATGATTCTATCAACTGTATGTGAAACAACAGAAGAACCAAAAATCGCTGCCCCCTTTAGAAGAAAATACTGTGCCATTGGGGACAATCCCTACCTTGCCCACTACAGTTATTTGGGTTGCCTGTCTCACCCCTGTAAGCATCTGAGCACATAACACAGCTTTACAAAAAGGGACACTGAGGCACAATGTTGGCTCCTTGGGAAGGAGGGAGGGGTTTCTCCAGTATGTTTCTGTGTGCTCACTCACCTGTACTGCTGCTGGGGCTGAGCCGTACTCAGCTCCCACATGTCTCCAGCTGGAAGAGACAAACATTTGCTCTTCTTTTTTTGAAAATTAAATTTATTGCACAAGAATATTGTGATACGTTTGTGTGGTGGCAAATGATCACTGGACTTAGTGAGGTGATCACACTGTGATGTACACAAGTATTGATTCACTCTATTGTACTCCTGAAAAGAATATATTTTTCACCAACTATATTTACATTTAAAAAGAAAATGAATACATTAATGGGGGTAATAATGGATAATATCATTCTATAATTTTCAGGCATACAACATTATAATTTGGTATCGGTACACTTCGTTGTACACTCACCGCCAAAAGTCTAGTTTCCCCCCTTCACCATGTATTTGGCCCCTTTACCCTCTTCGTCCTCCCCCCACACCCCTTGACCTCTGGTAACCACCATTCTGTTTCCCGTTTTTGTTTGTTAGCCCATTTGCTCACTTTCGTTTTATATTCCACATGTGGGTGAAATATGCATTTCCTCCCCTTATGTTCACACTTTGGTTTTCCTGACCTCGATACCAAAGATTGATCTTCAATTAATTTTTATGTGTATTTCTGGGGTTAAAAAGCAAGTGTAGCACCTATGTCTAAGCTTATTATCAACCTCCTTGAACATTTTACATCCTGAATTAATGAATAAAACATTTTAATAATGTATTATAAATTTCACTGATTTGCATCCTTTGGGACTTCCAATGAAAAAATAATCCAAATGTAAGTAATAGTACCATTCATTAAGAATCACTTAGTTTAAGTTACCTTTCTAGTCATAAGTGAAAGCTACATTTTGGGAACTACTTCAAAATAGATGAGCGAGTATTTACGCGTGGTCAGGCACTGTTCTCCTCGCTTCTGCACACATGAGCCTATGTCGTCCTCACCATCTTCCCAGAGCACCACTGTCATCCCCATTTTACAGATAAGGAAACCAGAGGCATGGGGTGTGTAAGTAAAGGGCCTCAGGTTACACAGAATGGAATCAGGATTTCCACCTAGGTGCTGATTCTGCCTGTGATTATCTACCTTCTATTTCCTGTTCCATTCGTTAAAAGGCTCCTAGAAATGACCACTGCTGTTTGTTGTAGTGGGAAAGAAGAACTTGTTTATCAGCATACATTGAAATCAAGTAACCGAAACACTGACATCTGACTAGCTGGCAAAATGGCGGCTGGCCTCTCAGTTCAATGTGCCCGTATGTACACAAATATTTCTAAAACAGAGCGTGAGTTTCACAGGGTATTACCACATTGACTAGGGTAAAGGTTAGTGACAATTAATTTAAACTACAGAAAATGGAGAGTCAAATGATTACATTCCAAGATCTGACAGTGCATTATTTCCTTCGGTGATTTCCTTGGGGCCATGAACTTGGGCAACATGTTCACGTGTCAGCTCCACATAATCCAAGGGACCTGTTTCCTGTTCAGAGCATTTGATAGTGGCCTGGCCTCTCCCCAAGTATGTCTTGCCTCTCCATTATGAGGGGTAATCTCAGCAGGGGGGAGCCCTTCATTTCAACAACTGCAGAATATCACCATCTCCCACCATTCCAGTTCACCTCCCTGATGGAGTTCAGCTGCAACAGTAATAATATTGTGAATGATGTTAGAACTCTAATGAGGAAGTAAGAAAATTAAGGCTCCCTGTCACGGGTGATAGCCCATTTCATCAACGTACAATGTCAAAGTCTTCCAATTCTCCCAGCCCTCAGACACTGCTTGCGAAACATTTGCTGAGAGGTTCATACTAGCCTTCTTTAACCCATCGGCGTTAGTTAATTAATGGAACCCTGAACTGGTGCCAATTCTGAAGGCTTCTCTTGAACAAAGTGCAGTGCCAAAAGTTACGCCAAACAGAGCACATACCTGCTGAAAACTTCTCAGGATCACAGCATCATCCAAACATTATTCAAGGGAGAAATAATTCCAGCTTTATAAAACATCAGAGTAGAGAGCACGGGGAACACAGCCCTAACTCATTGCTGTGGGCTATGTAACTCCGAAATTGTAACCCAATAAGGGCAAGGAAAAAAACTACAAACTACACTCAAATATAAAGTTATAAATAAATATTTCTAACAAAAGTCAATAATAAACAGGATAAAGTATTCACCGTGACCAAATTGGATGTTTCCAGAAATGCCAGATTGGTTTAATGTTAGAAAATTAGTGAATGTAGTTCAAAAGTTTAAAAATTGAAGAAGAAAAATGTAAGATAACTTTAATAGATACAGAAAAAAGCACCTGGTATAATTCAGCATCCATTCATGTTAATATAATAAAGGGAATATAGATCATTTTTTATGATATATAAAAAATCTATAATAAGCATCATTCTTAAAAGTTAAACATAAGAATTCAGATCATAAAAAGACAAAGTAGCCCTGTGACTACTTCCATTTGGCAATATGCCTAGTGAGCAAGGTAAGTCAAGCAAAGGAAATTAACCATTAGGACTGGAAAGACATGCCAAAAACTCTCATTCAAAGATTGTATTATTGCTTATGTCAAAGTTCCAAAAGAATCTACATGTAAGAATTAATAATAGAGTTTAGCAAGGTTCCTAGATTACAAAACAATATACTAAAATAAATTCCATTTAGAAACACTAACAACATATGAGTAGAAAATAAAATTTTTTAAAAGTTATTATTTATCATAGCATAGAAAACCATAAAGTATCCAGAAAGAAATCAAAGATACATAGGTGCTTTTTAAGGAGAAATTATAAAATTTTGCTTGAAAGATATTAAGGAAATATGAAACATATTGTGTCATCGACGATCTGACTTAATATCATAAAGATATCATCTCTTCAGAAAATGACTTGTAGATTAAATGGCAATTATACTCAAAATCTCAATAGAATATTCATAGAAAAAATAAAGAGACAAATATCTCCAGAAAAAGAGGTGAGGGGGACTAGCTGCAGAGGACCTCAGGACTTCAGTACTCAGGACCTGCAGGACCTCAGGACTTACTGCAAAGCTGTGACGAGAGGTCACATGCAACCACACGAGAGACAAACAAACTGAGCAACGAAAAGGGCAGAAATGCCAGAATCATTCCCTCACATATGGGCACTTGACTGATAAAAGGGCTGGCACTGAGGGTAATCAGGGAAAAGAGAGCTAACCATTCCGTTAATGGCACTGGTACATTTTGTATGTCCATAGGAAAAAAAAATAAAATTAGACTGCTACTTGACATCCTATTAAAAAAAAATCAATTCAATACAACAAAACCACCAATAAAAATTTACAAAACAATATGGGAAACTACCTTTGTGATCTCAAGGAAAAGGTTCTAGAAACAGAAAACCTGAGCCATACATGGGAATCTATGGCTTAATCCTTAACTGATTAACCTGACCTGAAACTACAAACCTTCCTGCACGAAATAAACCATAGGGAGACTGAAAAAGCAAGAAACGAAGTGGGAGAAGACATTTGCCACACATGTAAATTAATAAAATTTTAATACTCAGAATATACCAAAGAATTCCTATATATCAGTCAGAAAATTACAAGTGGCCCAATAGAAAAACCAGCAGAGGACATTAACAGGCACTTCACAAGGAGGAACCCAAATTTAGATAAGTAAAAACTAGGAAGTCTTACAATACTGGGCTGGAGAGCAGAAAGAGCAACAAAAACTCTTATGATGTCAAAAAATATGTAAATTGCTACAACCACTCTGACAAGCAGTTGGCATCATTACCTATGGCTGAAAATGCTCAAACACCTGGCAATAGTTGACTTACCCAGCAATTTCACTCCTGGATTCATTGCTCAGAGAAACCTTTACACAGCAGGGGCCATGTACACGACTGTTTCAGGATCACACTGTTCACAGAAGAAAAACCTGCAAGCAGCCCAAATGTCCCTCACAGCAGAAAGCATGGCACATTCTCCTGCAGTGTCATAATGCACCTCTGTTAAAACATGGATACATTTTTTGGCACAATGTTGAGTGAAAATAAGTAAAACCCAGGAGATCACAGACAACTTATTTTTTTGAAACTAAACAAGGCTGTTGTTTAGGAAAATCATTTTTAAAACCCAGGGAATAATAAACACAAAGTTCAGGACAGAGGTGGGAGTGAAAAGCGGAGGAGGCAATAGGGGACTATCACATGTGAGGATGTCGCATTCATGGCTGTTCATGGCTTGCCATACCTATTTTGTGTCTATTGATATATGTATATATATATATATATATATATAATATTCTATATAACGTATATGTGCATATCTAACATATTGTATATATAATAATAATATGTGTATAATATATTAAATACATAATATGTACATATAAAATAGGATAGTGATACGGAGAAATCTCATCAGATCACTGGGGAGAAGTAGGGAGGGGCCATAGAAGGAGTTTGCCGAGGCAACGGTAAATGGTCTAGGACAGGACTGGCTGAGAAGCTGAATGCCTCCAGAGCACATGGAATTATGGGCAAGAAGATTTGAAATAAAAGAAGGGCTCTCAGACAGGCAGGCGTTAGCTCTCTCTGGCTCTCCCGCTCTTCCTCCTGGAAGATGTTTAGATGATGGTGCTGCAGCTGCCTGCATCTCCCAGCCCATGGTATGTTGGATGGATAGGAAATCCAGACATAGCCTAGGACTGGGTTGGCCTGGCAGAAAGTGGCCCGGCTATTCTTTGGGTGTTCTAGAGGGGACAATCTCTGAGGCAGAAGCCTGCTATTCTTCCAAAATCATACAGCTTTTGTATCTTATGTTATTTTAGTTTGAAAGCTAACTCCATAGAAGATCATTAAAATTAACAAGGTAAATGATAGGAGAACTCAGGTGTTAAAGCATTTAGCCTTAATTTGACAGGCCTAAGTGACTAATGAATGTGGAAAGCTGTTATTCCAAAATTGTGAAGGTTTTTAAAAAAATATATTTTATTGATTATGCTATTACAGTTGTCCCATTTCCCCCCTTTATTCCCCTCTGCCCTGTACACCTCTTCATATCCTCATTCCCCCCTTTAGTTCATGTCCATGGGTCGTACATATAAGTTCCTTGACTTCTATATTTCCCTTACTATTCTTAACCTCCCCCTGTCTATTTTCTATCTACCATTCATGCTACTTATTCTCTGTACCTTTTCCCCCTCTCTCCTCCCCCACTCCCCCTCAATGTGATCTCCATTTCTGTGATTCTGTTCCTGTTCTAGTTGTTTGCTTAATTCATTTTTGTTTTTGTTATTTTTAGGTTCAGTTGTTAATAGTTGTGAGTTTGTTGTCATTTTACTGTTCATAGTTTTAATCTTCTTTTTCTTAGATAAGTTCTTTTAACATTTCATATAATAAGGGCTTGGTAATGATGAACTCCTTCAACTTTACCTTATCTGGGAAGCACTTTGCTGCATAGAGTGATCTTGGATGTAGGTTCTTGCCTTTCATGACTTTGAATACTTCTTTCCAGCCCCTTCTTGCCTGCAAGGTTTCTTTGGAGAAATTAGCTCATGGTCTTATGTGAACTCCTTTGTAAGTAACTGCCTCTTTTCTCTTGCTGCCTTTAAGATTCTCTCCTTATCTTTCATCTTAGATAATATAATTATGATGTGCCTTGGTGTGTGCTTCCTTGGGTCCAACTTCTTTGGGACTCTTGAGTTTCCTGGACTTCCTGAAAGTTTATTTCCTTTACCAGATTGGGGAAGTTCTCCTTCATTATGTTTTCAAATAAGTCTTCCATTTCTTGCTCTTCCTCTTCTCCTTATGGCACTCCTATGATTCAGATATTGGAATGTTTAAAGTTGTCCCAAAGGTTCCTCAGCCTCTCCTCATATTTTTGCATTCTTGTTTCTTCATCCAGTTCCAGTAGAATGTTTCTTTCTTCCTTCTGTTCCAAACTATTGATTTGAGTCCTGGTTTCCTTCCCATCACTGTTGGTTCCCTATACATTTTCCTTTATTTCACTTTTCATAGCCTTCATTTTTTCCTCTACCTTGCAACTATACTCAACTAATTCTGTGAGCTTCCTAATTACCAGTGTTTTGAACTGTGCTTCTGATAGATTGGCTATCTCTTTGTTGTTTACTTGTATTTTTTCTGGAACTTTGATCTATTCTTTCATTTGGGCCATTTTTTTTCTTGGTGCACCTGTTTGTAGTAAGGGGCAGAGCCTTAAGTGTTCACCAGGGTGGGGCAACCCACATTGCTGTGTTGTGGTGGTGTCAGTGGGGAAGGGGCCTGAGAGGGAACAGTGCCACTTCCTCAGCTCTTGGTTGGCCTGCGGTGGCTTCACCCTCTACCCACAATAATCAAATTGGGCTCTTCTGGTGCTGATTCCCAGGTGGGTGATTTTGTATACTTTCTAGGACCCTGTAGGCCTCTCTAATGAACTGTCCTATGAGGCTGGGAGTTTCTCCCAATGCCACAACCCTCTCAGGTTTTTTCAGTCAGAGGTGTTGAGGCTTTATTTCCCTGCACTGGGACCCTGGGTTGCAATGGTCTGTTTTGTTCCCCAGTTGTTCCTCTCAGTTTATCTGCACTCTGGCCATGGGCTTCACCAGCCACTGCCTTGCTGTAAGTCTTCTCCTCTCCAACTGCCCATCTCTGCCCCTCCTACCTGTCTGGATGAATGTTTCTTCTTTCACTCTTTGGTTGTGGTACTTCCATACAGTTCAATTTTCTGACAGTTCTGGTTGCTTTTTGCTTTTAAATTTGTTGTTGTCCTTCTTCTGGTTGTGCAAGAAGGCACAGTGTGTCTACCTATACCTTCATCTTGGCCAGAAGTCTACCCAAAATTGTGAAGCTTTTGAATAAAACTCCTTTCTTTTATCACCAAACCTTCACCTCTGGAATTTTGCCTAGAGAGTTGTGGCAGGCAGCAGAACCCCAATTGCTGTTAGGTAACAATACTATCTTCTGGAAAACTAAGAACATTGGGTAAATTCAAGATAGCAGATGCCTAGAAGTAAGAATTTACAAATCTTGAGTGAGATCTGGTGGTATCAAGAACAATACTCATCATGGGACTTTTCAGAGGTTTGTATGTACATAGTGAAAGACTATAACATTATTCATGGAAATTAAAATAGTCATTAATACTATGTGGAATAAGAATGCATATTATAAAATATAATTTGATTAATCCAGTCATTCCTCTAAAAATTTTTTTTAATCCTCACTGAGGACAGTTGTTTTTTTATTGCTTTCAGAAAGAGAGGAAGGGAGAGAGGAAGAAAGAGAGAGAGACACATTGATGCAAGAGAGAGACAAGCATCAATTGGTTGCCTCCTGTACATCAGGATCACACATGCCCAGACTGGGGATCAAACCAGCAACCCAGGCTTGAGTCCTGATGGGGAGTTGAACCCGCCACCTTCCAGTTGTGGGATGATGCTCCAACTAATGGAGCCACATTGGCAAGGAGTCCACTCATTTCTTGATGTCTACTTTGCACCAGGCAAGAGTCTAGGTGGAGACGCAACAAGTAACAGTACTTGATATTAAGTTGCCCAGAATAAAAACTTTCAGAATTCTAAGATACTCCTCCCCTATCCATTCCCCACATCCTGTCAAATCCACCTTCTGCTCCTTTCCTGACAATCCCTAAGGTTTTAACCTGGACCTACATCACTCCATGATCCTGGCAGCCCTCATCCAGCCTTCCTCATCCAACCTCCAGTCTTATAAATCTGGATGAAACAGCACCTCTTCATTGAATCCCCAGAGAATATTAGGGAGCATTCTCCTTGAGCATTCTGCAAAAGCTCTATTGAAAAAAAAATTATCTTACTGCCAAGATAGCTTGTATTTCTGTCTCTGTGTTCGGTATTTAGCTGTGAGTCCCCTGAGTATAAGAAGCCAGCCACTTCCTTTTATCCCTCTCCAAAGCAAAGGGGCTCAGTGTAATTACAGCAGTTCTATTCCAGATAGGGGACATTAAGACACTCAAATTTTTACACAAAGTAAAATTCGAAATTGGAGCATGGCCTATAAAGCTTCCTAGAGCCTCCTGGGCCAAGCGTTCCAGCCCCTATTCCCTGAACCACTGAACAAAAATCATTCTACAGAATATTATAAGGATCCTATGCTCCACTGAGTTTGGAAAGATCCTAGATTAAACCAACTGAAGTGGTTTTCTTGGCAGGGGACATCTCAGAGACTTCAAACTGGTTAGGCAGTTTGAGACTCTCCGAAATGGGAATTTGAGATGCTGCACACTCGAATTCAGCCACAACTGCCACTTTCACATGGAACACCTATTTACAGCCTGCAGTACAAATACTTAGCAGAAGGTTTCCCAAACTACAGCAATTTCCTTTAAGGAATGGTTTCTCATTCCTCATTTTCCCATGGGCTTTCTCTCCAATTCATTTTGTCAGGCGTAACTTTCCCCAATTTTAGCACGCTCCTGTCCTACATTTCTGTTCATTTCCAGAGTGTTCCATATATCTGTTGATGAGTTTCAACTTTTAAAATGTTATGTGGAAAGACTATACTTTCAGGGAACATTTCTATAGTTCATTAAAATGCTGTGTGGGTCCTCATCCCGTACGTGGAACTCCGTGAGCATGGTGATTTTGATGTTGTATCCCCAGCAAAGTTCCTGGGACATATGGGGTCCAGCAGAAGTAATGCCTGCTTGAGTGTGGTTGGTAGGACAATAATATGGGTGTGATAATTTATACTTTTCATTTGAACATTTCACCTAAAATATCATATGGTGTGCTTCAGTGTGATGTTATTATGGTACAGAATTACATGCTTATGATTTTATAATAAAAGGTTGTGTGATAAAAAAGGGTACTATTTGTGCCAGACCCTGCAGTATGAGTTGACACATTTTAGAGGAACAGAAAAAGCACCCGCATATGCAAATTCACTTTTTTCCCTAGTTTTGCTCCTGTACTTTTTTGTATTAGAAGGAACTTTTCTTAGAGAAATTTCAAGAGATATTTTACAGCTTCTCTGAAAAAATAAAAGTGCTTGCTAATGATCTGGTCATCGTTTTTACGTTTTTCACACCAACTGATAACCACTATGGTAAGTGTTGAGGAGGAGGTTAGTCTTTTTAGTCCTAATGTTACCAGACAGGGGCCTGGCCCTAAGCAGGTCTGTGTAGGGCCAGCTGTAGTGTGTGGGCTCTTGACTTGGTGCAGGAAAGATTTCACAACACAAGTCCAGGTGACTATGACGACACATTTATTAAAGCTGGGGACAGTGCATCAAGGAAGGGCTTAGCATAGAAGAAGCAACAGGGGAGATGAGGCTGGGCTGCCTTAGCTCACTGGGAAGTCAGAGAAAAGGGGCTTTGGGGACAGGTTCAGGGGATCAGCCTGGGACAAACTGCCAGCTGTCAATTGCCAGAGAGCATAGGAGACATGTGCCTGTGAAGAAATGGGGAGGTGGGGGAAGGTAGAGGAAGATGGCTCCGGCTGCTCCCCACTGTGCTGGATCCTTCATCTTGAGGCTTTTCTCTCTCTCTTGCAAGTGAGAATCATAGGAGAGGTCTCAGGGGAGGGTTTCAGTAGAATATTAGTTTCCTGGGTGTGCCCTTTTAGGGTCACGGTCTCCACTGACTGGTCAGTGGCAAGGTAGGGCTCTTTAGTCATTGCAGTTGGTTCTGGCATGGCCCAACTGGTTTTGCTTATTCTCTGGGCCTGGAGCTGAAATACAGCTGAGGCCTAGACGTTCTCTCCAGAGAGGAAAGGCCAGGGGAGGAGAGGCTGCCCTGGTGGTGAGGTCCTTGTTTTCCAGTGTTGCCCCTTCCAGGCCTTCTGCCCTGGTGACCCTCTGCACCTGGCCGTGAATTGCTTGGCCATTGTGTTCAGCTACCTGTCTCGGTTTCCCTATTCCACCTGCCAAGGAATTTCCCTAGCTTCTCACTGTCCTGTCCCACTAATTCCCTCTGGGAGGCCAGAAGAGATAAAATTTCAATTTGAATCAATTTCAACAGAGTTGGAGGAGGCAAATTGAAGGTACATGTCTTCTTTCAAAAGCTTATTCATTGAAAAACAAAGGTACTATATGAACTTAGTTTCAATGCCACTATTTGGTACAGGAGAATTTAAATGAAAACTTCATTAGTTCGAATTTCCTAGGAAAGTCTAATGAGATCATTTAAGTCATCATTTAAAAGCCCTGAGAGAAACTATTACTCATTAGATTCTGAATTTTTATGTAGCATAATTTTAGGTTGAGTTTATGGCTTGCTAGAACTTCATTCCTACATGATCACTTTACAGGACTGAAGGACACCTGTACCTAATGGCACTCACTGCAGCTTGAGCACAATGTCATGGTTTCTGTGGGCTAGTGATTTAGAGTCACCATGCATTTACTTTTAAGGAATTATTAATATTCATGGGTCCAATTTATTTGATGCCTGCTCCATCAGGAGCACAGTTCCAACAGCAGCAAGTCCCCTGAGAAAATCCGATGGCATTTCCAACAACTCAGTTTGAGATGCTGTCTCCTGAAACGATGATAACTAGAGGGGAGACAGTTCCTGTCTACATCAAGCTTGACTGAGTTAATCCACTTTAAATTCTTACATTTTCTGGTGAAGTTTTCAGTAGGTTTTTAGATGCAGCATTAAAGTTCTTTTTTCTTTCTCTAACACTTTTAACACTCAGGTGGTTTTTCCATCAACAAAAAATATGTGCAAGGTACTCTATATTTCACTAGAATCTTGATTGAATTGCAGTGGCCTTATATCCAATTTACCTGACACCTAAATTCCTGGACACAGAACTTTCCCATAGACAAACTCACAGAAAGTGGTTACCAGTCATCATCATTGCCGTCATAGTTGTGATTATATTGCTGTTATTAAGAGGGCTTGGTAAGAAATTAATTTTGATGCCCACAGATAAGATTTCTAAGAAGACAAAGAGCTGATCTCCTCAGGCACACTTTCTGGAGCTTTTTCTCTCCCTCTTTCTGGAAAGGAGGGCAGGGCTGGCATTCATATAAGCTACTGCAAGGCTGATGGTGTATGTGACCTAGCTGTGTGTTCTCAGGAATCATACTACACAGTGAATCCCCCTTGAAAGGAAACTCACAAGCAGGGAGCTTTTGAATAAAGCAGGAGCCCACCAAAGTGCTCTTTTCACAGAGAAGCAGCACACACTTTCTTTTAGAGTCAACATAATCGTGAGCCAGTACTGACAATATGCTGCTGCACAAATATAAAATTTGGATCGCTTCAAAAACATAAGCCTCTTTTCAACTCGCCTTAAGACCACAAAATATATAAATTTATCCTAGAGTCGAACTAAGCCCATCAAATTTATTCTGAACCGTCGGGTAGAACTATTTTCAGTCTCTAAAAAATATCTTAAATCTACATCATCGTGTCCAGTATGGTAGCTACCAGCCACATGTCACTAGTTACATTTAAATGTCAATTAAATGAAATAAGGAATTTGGTTCTGCAGTTGTGCTAGCCACCTGCATCTCGAGGTTGCCGTATTAGATAACACAAACGAACATTTCCAATACAGTCACATGTCCTATTGGAGAGTGCTGTTGTAAGTTCTAAAGACTATTTTTCCCTAAGCAATGGTTTCTTTTAATTTAACAATTACTTGGGAAAATTAGTCACTTGCTAGGTCATAAACTGAAAAGCAAATTACACTAAGCACTCTCAAAGTCTCAGAAAACCAACTGAAGATGCAAATGCTGTAATTAAGCTGTGACAATGGAGACACCTGGCCCAGGTGAGCCTGTGGCCTCCTGCACAGCCAAAGGCCTTTGAACCAGACTTAATCCTCTGAAAATACTCCAAGTCAGTCCCAGAAGCCCTCACTGCTCTTGTAAATTAAAATGAGGCTGAGAAATAGGACTCTTAAGATTTTTTTTCAATAGATGAGGCAGTTGCCTTTGGTATGTCCAGTGTATTAATAGAGAATAAACATCCTACTCATTAGCCAATCAAATTGCTCATGTTATGAGTCAACACTCCATTTATCTGATTATCATCAACATGTATTATTAAGAAGCATATTTTGCATGTATCAACATAAGGTCTGTCTCAATATTTCCTGTAGAACCATTCCCTCCAGGAAATACTTGGAACATCTCTTTCTATTCAGAAGAATACAGAAGCAGCAGCTAGATGCATTTAGCAAACCACAGCTGCATCAGTTAAAATCGTTAGCCTGAAGCCAAGCTTCATCAATGAGGGGGTGGGGGTGAACACTGATGCATGTAAAATGAGGATTAGGGTGAGGGCATATTAGCAAGGAAAATTGACACTGTGAAATAAGTGTCACAGCAAATAAATGTTGTCATATGGAAAAGGGAAAGGGCTTAGTCTCATTGATTAGTCACCTCCATGGTGATCTGCCACTTCTCTTGGACACATGACAGTACCTGGAGTAGGCTTTTTCTCCAGTGGGTCTATGTGACTTATAAATTGTTCTCTGAACACATTATTTCTCACTAATTGCAAGCAAACTAGAAATATCTCAAGGCCACACAATTAAATCTCTGAACCACCTAGCATTGGGTTTATGTGGCCATATGGTCTCAATTCACTTAGAAATAAAACAGTAGAAGCAAGCACCAAAAATCCCTAGGCCTGATGTTCCCACCCAGTGCCCTGCTCGGAAAAGAAAAAAAAAAGTGTCTTTAACAGCATGAGGGTGGTGTGCACGTCTCTGCTAGAATAATAAGAATCACTTTCTTTAAAAGAAATTGCCAACACAAAGCTTTCAGTGCTATAAATACGTCATCATTTCTAAAGTCATTGGTTTTGCCATAAAATTAAACTGTGGTTGCCACATGAACTACAATCTCATATTATCCCTTTTTCCCCACATCTTAAGTTCTCTCTCAAACACCAAAATAATAAAAATATTAGTATAAAGTTGTCACAGAGAACAGACCAATTTGCACCACATGTTGAAGCAGCATTTCTTCCTTTGAGGTCAGGGGTTTTATACTGAAAAACAGAAGCCACACCAGCTAAACGCAGAGACAGAGCAGAGGAAAAGTCGGTGGGTGGGAGGGGGTGCATGACCACTGTGAGAAAAGAAAGGGAAGGAATGCCACAGAACACTCTGATGGGCCTGCGACCTAGTCTATACGTTCTCCTTCACACTAGAACATAGCTGTAGAGCACAAGAGCAGAGCTGACATTTTGGACACCTTTGAGAGTCCAACATGGAGTCACTGTCAGCCATGGCAGTTATATCAAGTACTATGTCAAAGCTGAGATAATGGGATGTAACAGGTACACCCGTAGGAGGGGCCCAGAACCCCCAAAACCACAAGTCCAGACACTTGGGTGAGGACTCCACTGGATGCCAATATGAGTGAGAAGGCTATAAGAACTCAGAGATCTGACCACCCAGTGCTCAAGCTTGGGTCATGGCTAAAACCCAATGGGACTTCCACTGCACCAGACATGTGCCACCACTGTAGACAGCTGGTTTGAGACGGATGCCTGCCTTACTGCCTGCAGATGATGGCGGTGACTGGTACATGGCACTAAACGCTCACTTTGCTCACTTCTGTCATGTGAGCTCCCACTCTGTGTGTAACGTGCACATGACTCCAGTGGCTTATTGGTGAGGTCTCCTCTAATAAAACTAGCCCTGTGGAAAAGACACAAGTGTGTGTGATTGACTCCTTTCAGTGGTGCTCCCTTGCTCACCACAATAGTCTTACTAAAAATTATAGCAAATTTCAATATATATGCATCAACTAGATTAATACAAATTATTTAGAAGCTCTTCAAATATCCAGTAAAATAGAATAAAATGGCTATATTTTGAGCTATTGTTTCAAAATGAAAGGATATTCCTAAAAATTTAAAGAAAGGAATTTAAGAAGACTGTCTACTAGATCGGAGGTGTCAAACTCATTTTAACCAGGGGCCCCATCAGCCTCACACTTGCCTTAAAAGGGCCAAAATAACTTCAGAACCGTATAAATGTAACTACTCCTTAACTGCTAAGGAGTTGAAATTACATTCGGCCCTTTGAAGGCAACCACGAGGCTGATGTGGCCCCTGATGAAAATGAGTTTGACACCTCTGTACGAGACTAAATGACTGATTAAAAATAATCTAGCAAGAAAGGAAATAGAAGGCACCGAAATGAAAAACAAAGAAGTAAAACTGTCACTATTTGTAGGTGACATATATAAAACACTCTAAAGACTCCACTAAAAAACTTAGAATAAATGAATTCAGTAAAGATTCAGGGTACAAAATCAATATATAGAAAAAAATCTGTAGCACTTCTGTATACCAATAACAAACTATCAGAAAGAGAAATTAAGACAACAATCCCATTTACAACTGAATAAAAATGAATAAAATACCTAGGAATAAATTTATCCAAGAAAGTGAAAGACTTGTACAATGAAAACTACAAGATGTTAATGAAAAAATTAAAGACATGAATAAGTGGAAAGACATTCCATGCTCGTGGATAGGAAGAATTAATATTGTTAAAATGTCCATACTGTCCAAAGCAATCTGGAGATTCAGTGCAATCCTAAAATTTGTAGAGAACTACAGAAGACCCCGAATAGCCAAAGCAATCTTGAGGAGGGAAAAAGAACAAAGAGGCATTACTCTAATTTAAAACTACATTATAAAGCTATAGTAATCAAAATAGTACAGTACTGGCATAAAAACAGGCATATGAACCAATGGAACAGAATGGAGAAACCAGAACAAACCTACCCTACACATATATGGTCAATGACTATATGACAAATGAGCCAATAATATACAGTGGGGAAAGGATAGTCTCTTTTATAACTGGTGTTGGGAAAACTGGACAGTCATATGCAAAAAAAAAAAAGAAACTAAATCACTATCACACACCATAAACAAAAACTAACTAAAAATGGATTAAAAACTTGAAAGTAAGATCTGAAACTATAAAACTCCTACAAGAAAACTTACATGGCAAGCTCCTTGACATCAGTCTTAGGACTGACATGAAAAGTAAAGGCAGCAAAAGTAAAAGTAAACAAGTGAGACTACATTGAACTAAAAAGCTTCTGCACAGCTAAGGAAACCATCAACAAAATGAAAAGGCAGCCCACTGAATGGGAGAACATATTTACAAATCACATTTCTGATAAGGGATTAATATCCAAAATATATAAAAAACTCATTTGACTCGATAGCAAAAAACAAATATTCTGATTTTAAAATGGGCAGAGAAATTTTCCCAAAGAAAACATACAGATGGCCAGGGGGTACATTAAAAGGTAGTGAAATTACTAAACATCAAGAAAATGCAAATCAAAAGCATAATGACCTATTGCCTCACATCTTGGCTATTTTTTAAAAATTCAAAAAAAGAGCAACAAGTGTTAGAGAGGATGTGGAAGAAAGGGAATCCTCGTACGCTATTGGCATAAATGTAAACTAATGCAGCCACTATGGAGTTTCCTCAAAAAATTTAAAAGAGAACTAACATTCAGTCCAGCAGTTCCACTTCTGGATATCAACAGAAGAAAACAAAATCAATAAGCATAACTTTACCCCATGTTCATCTCAGTATTTACAATAGCCAAGACATAGGAACAACCAAAGTATCCATCAATGGATGAATGGGCAAAGAAAATGTGATATACACACATACACACACATGAAAAATTAAATGTTTAGCCATAGAGAATAAAATGTTGCCATCTGCGATGACACAGATGGACCTTGAGTACATTACACTAGGTGAATAAGTCAGACAGAAAAAGACACTCTATCATCTAACTTACATGTGGAAACTGAAAAAAAAAAAGAAAGGAAATCTGACTCACAGAAACAGACAACAGCTCAGTGGTTCTAAGAGTGGGGGTGGGAGAAATGGGAGAAGCTGGTAAAAAGGTACAAACCTCCAATTACAAAATAAGTGAGCCGTAGGAATGTAATGTACAGCAAGGTAATTATACTTGTAGTTAATACTGTGTATATTTGAAGGCTACTAAAAAAGGAGATCTTAAAAGTTCTCATCATAAAAACATTTTGTAACTATGTATGGTGACAGATGTTAACAAGACTTACTGTAGTGATCATTTTGCAAGAAAAAAATTAATCTTCATCTTTTCCACCAAGAAAAGAGACTTGATGTAATCTGTGCCTTCATTGTAATGTTTTAACTAGCCCTAATGAAAATAATTCAAACCTCTATTCTTCTCAACTATATGATAAGCTATTTTAACAAATAAGTGTTGAGTCGAATTTTGCCTAGCCTGGAGGCCATAAGTGAACATATCATAGATTCACTTGATACTACCATCCATTCACTCCTTGCACACTGTTGAAGTGCCCATGGAGGAGCTAGAAAGCTGGTGTTGGTCTCTGTTCTCAAGAAGACTATGGGCTAGAGAGAGTAGAGGCAAGTCAGAAGGTATGTACAGGAGAGTTGCAGGGATGGTGACCAGTAGGCTGCAGCAAGATCATGCCATTCTGCAGGAGAGAGTCATCCCCAAGTATCAAACGACATTTTGGATGTTTGCAATGCAACATTTGCACAAGATAGGGGGAAAGAGGCAGTGTTAAGGACTGAATCACATCCCACAGTAATAAATATATCTTGGAGCCCTAACTCCTAACACCTCAGAAGATGAACTTATTTGGACATGGAATCTTTGCAGAGGTGATCAAAAAGGGGCCCAGATCCAATATGACAGTGTCCATATAAAAATGGAAAATTCAGACACAGGCACTTGGAGAGGAAAAACAATGTGAAGAGACAGGGGGGTGACAACCATCTCCATGCCGAGGGGAGCCTGAGGCCACCGGAAGCTAGGAGAAAGGCTTAGAACAGATTCTCCCTAACATCCCTCCATTGGAGTCAACTCTGCTGACACCTTGATCTTTCGACTGCTAGCCTCTGGACCTGTGAGACAATCAATTTCTGATGCTTAAGCTCCCCAGTTTGCAGCACTTCTTTACAGTGGCCCAAGCAAACTACTACAGGTGTGTTGCCCAAGGTGAATAGTAGGACACAGGGATCAGGACAAATAAACAAAGGCAGAGAGAATGAAAATAATGTGGTGTACTTGCCAGTGTGGGCTACAGAAACAGAGCCTTGTAGTGGTGACTGGGAGGTTGGGAAGACATTCTAGAAGTTGAAAATGCATTATTATTAATTAACATAAAGGACCAAAGCAAAGTTGTGTGACATTATCTTAAAGAGAATGAATAGCTCCTGGAACAGTGGGCCTTACCTATAAAGTGCCTGAAGAAATTAACATTAATGAAAAAAAACAGTGGATCTAAAAAAGGTTAGTTTAAAATGAAAGACCTAAAAAGAGGCCAATAGTATGGACTGTCTAAATTAACAAAGAGAGGGTACCCTAAAAGGGTCCAGCTGGGCTTTGAGGAGTCTGTCACAGTGACAGAGCCATAGCACCTGATTCCATTAAATATTTAAATTATAGAACAAAACATTCTTTTATCCTGAGGCCAAGTTCATGAAGCAACCTTCTGATAGATAACATGGCTTCTCAGATAACCTGCTCAGCCCAAACCATACATTTACGAGATGAAATTCTTATTGCCGAAGATGCACTTGCATCCTGGCTCAGAGAGCTTGTGAGCTGTGACAGCATCGCCAGCCATGCTCATGCCTGAACCCAACAGGACCAAGTGGACATCAGAACACCAAGGGGGAGATATTCAGCCAGAGTGAGTGGTCTTACCAAGAGATATAATGCAGTTCTCCCAAGTTTCCTTATCTCAATCAATGGAGTCACACTGCATCTAGAATGGTCCTGCCTCTTTCCATGTCCTACAGGCCCCACACGACCTGCTCCTTCCCCACCACCTGCTTCTTGACCTCCTTCAGCACATCTGCGTCACCAGGCTCTGCCTTGTTACCACCTCTGCATTCCACCAGTGCATAACCTCGGAGGCAGCGGTGGTGGGGGAGAGCACTGAATTGACCATTTCCTCTGCGCTGCATGCTCTCCTCTGGCCCTATCTCATCATTATTGGGTCTCGGTCCAGAGGTCACCTCCTGACTCTCTTGATCACCCTGTTGAAAGGTGCCCTCCATGATCCCCCAAACCACTCCGTAATGCCCCAGCCTGCTACTTGTCCTTCAAGGCACGGAGGCTATCTTATTGATTCTTTTAGTTTTTGTCCACCTCCCTGTGACTAAAGATCACAGGGTGAGTTCCACTCAAGGGACCTTCTATGTCCTTTTTAACAACTTATTCCCAGTGCCTAAAATGGCACTTGACACCCAGCAGATGCTCAGTAAATTTTCTGAGTCAAAGAACAAAACCTCTTGTTTCATGAGCATCCAGTTTTCATTCCTTGAACTTGGAATGGCAAATAAAAACCACTCCAGATTCCACTTTGACTAGGAAACATCTGAAGCACCAGAACAGCTGCAATACAGTTTTAAAAACACCTGGAGCCATGACAGCCAGTCTCAGCCATCCTACTTACTTCCCTGACCTTTGATAACTCACTGAGTCCCATCTATCTGAGTGTGAAATGGAGACACAGCTCGTCACATCACAGGCTGGTGTGAGAGTTGAACAGAAATAGCGGAGTTATGTATGAATGCACGCTTTTTGGTTCATAAGTAATTTTCTTTTATTTCTAGTTATTCAAAGATCAACACAAAACACAAAGTAACAGTCAAAATGATGCAAGGGACTGTGTTTTCAACATCCTGTGGAATGAAGTGTTAGCAAAAATCTCCCTTCTGGGAAAGGAGCAGCAACCACCAGAGCGCTGTAGTAACAAAGGCTGTAACGAGACACCCAGCACCCCCGTGTCCCCAAGACCTTCACTACTCACTGCCCCAATGCATTAATGTTGGTTCCCACAAGAAGGTGTAATTTAATAATCTTTGAATTGCTGAGGCCTGTGTATTTTTAAACCTGAAGGCTCAATGAGCAGCTGAAGTTCAATCACTATAGTAGCCCTTGTAATTTTAGACAATTACTTCACATGGTGTAGAAAACACTGGATGTAGAGCCATATATTTTTGAGTTACATTTGCACTCCTACATTTATACACCCATTTTTAAACACTTAATGTTTTCAAAGACTGCATTTGTTCTTCTTCAAAAAGGGATCTGATAGGCAAAAAGGTTTTCTCTTATTAAATAACACTTCTCATGTTTCTTGACTACTGGACTCTAATTGTGTGTCCCTATGATGAAGAGTGTCTCCAATTCTCTGCTTGTTGAGGCACCAGCTCTGGATCTACAACCAAGTTCTGTTTCCTCCACCACGAAATGTGTATGTTCTCAGTGCCCATCCCGGCTTACTTCAAGTTCTCTCCCGGGCCAAAATGTGACTACATATAACTGATCATGCACAATCCACTGTTGCTGTGAAGTTTCCCTACAACATTAACATCACCTTTGGTATTTTGAGACAATTCAAATGCAAAAACCTTATAGCTATCAGGTGATTCAAGTATGCCACAAGCAACACACTACTGCAGATGGAATGAATTTCTTTTAGAATTGTATAGCTGTAAAACTTACAGGAGCTATAATAGAAGTGAAAAGCTTAAAGGGGTGGTCATCAGGAAAATTGTACTAATCACTTTATTTGGTAAATTGACTATTTCTGAAAAGCAGCTCACATATAGGCAAGACCACCCCTGGGCAAGTGTAATTCACATAATTTGTACTTACCCAACTATTAATAGCAAATCACCAACCTGATAAACACATAATTGCACACATATATCAATTGCCTTTAGTGCATATAATTTTGGGAAATACTGTAATTTGTGCCTGGGAAGGACGCTCAATTGTTCGACCTTCATACAATACTTCCAAACATGGGTGCCATCAAAAATATATGGAAAAATGAACATTAAGTACCTTCAAGTTAAATGGGTCTTCCAACAATTTAGCAAAACATAAATTAAATTGAGATGAAATTTTAAAAGGTAAAGCACTTGCCTACAGTTATAAAAATTAGATATTTAAGGTTATAACTCAATCAGCCTGATACAGTTTCTATCACTTAATTTCCTCCAAATTTCTTTCTTTTTATTCTTTTAAATTCATAAATCACAAACTATAAAAAGTGTGACAAAGGAATTCTAGCCCCTTGGCTTAACCAATGGCCTCTTTCGCAGCCATAAATGCCATTCATCGGGGGCTCATACAGACCAGCAATGGAAAGAAAAGACACAAATATGTCAACTAGTCAAGTAAAAAAGCAACACACAAATGAAAGAGCAAGACAGAAAATACATCTCTTAGGGATTTTAATTCAGTGAGTGTCTTAGGCAACACCCACATGCAAAATGTTTTAAATATTTCTAACAGCAAGAAGTAATGTCTTAACAAACTTCTAGCCCAGTAAGAAGAATAAGGCAAATACCCTACTATATCATAAAGGATGGGGTACACTCCTGACATAAGTACATGGAGATCTAAATCTGGTTGGGGAGGTGGGGAAAAATCAAGAAAAGTCAGGAAGAAATGACATGTCACGTGAGAAGGTTAGAGTTAGGGTTTTAGAAGTGGGAATCCGAACAGAACTAACAAAGTGAGGAATTCATTCAATTGACTGTATTTCATCCTAATGTTAGGGAACATGCTAAGTGAAGCTGGAGGGGTTAGTTCAGTAAACAGCAGAATTGTAGAGAAAACGCAAGGAAAGAGATCTGATCCATTGTTTGGGGGGCTTTCTACAACATGTAAAGGTTAGAGCAGTTTTATCGCTCAATGTCCAATGTCCAATGTCCAAAAGTTAAAAATGTTAAAAATGTCCAATGTCCAATGTCCAAAAGTCCGTGAAGGTGATGAATCCAAAACAAAGACAAAAATTGGACAAGATAAAATCAGAAGTATGAGACTAATTAATTAGAAAAACTACTACATACCAAAATATATATTTAGTGAATTTATCGAATTTTGTAGTCACATCTTGAAAGCCTTCCTTTAAAAAAAAGGAAAAAAATACCCTTTTAATCACTTCTGAGAACATCCTTTAAAAAACAAGTCATGGTTCTAGTTTTTTTGGTCAAGTTTCATTCATTTATTTATTTTTTGGGTGGGGGAGAGTGTTGCATTTTAGAATATATTCTTTAAAATTCAATTGCTTATAATTTACAAAAATATTAAAGACACTTAATTTGGAAAATTCTAATTTCTATTTTTTTGTTGTTGTTCACTTACAGTTGTCCCCATTTCCCCACATTATTCTCCCCTACCCTACCCACCCCCACCTCCTACATTCAATCTTCCCCCTCCCCACTATCTTTGCCCATGGGCCCTTTATACATGCTCCTTGGTGACCCTTCCCCTTCTTTACTCCATTATCTTCTTCCCATCCCCTCAAATAAAAAACAAACTGACAGCAACTAGATATCTAATTTTTATTTTTAAATGAACAAATCTTTGCAAATCAATTTTTCTCTTAAACTAATATGATGACTTAGGCCTGTAAATGACTGTATGCTACAATGAGTCCTAGAAAACATTTGTTTCAGATTATTTCATCCTTTCCCAAAGTAAGGGAGAGAGGCATGGGGAGGGCAGAACAGCATTCATCACTTTTCTAGGTTTAAAAGTACAATAACTTTATATTGCAAATTCCCACCTTCTTGTGCTACCCTTTCTCCTTGTTTCCTGCCCATCATCAGTCCTCTAGTCATTATTTACCTCATTCTGACTATCCCATTGCTTTTTTTCTCTGCAAGGAACTGAACTTGCCAGTTACCAAAAATCTGCTTAACTCTACCTATGCACCTCCCTCTTGGCATATAAATTCCCTGAAGTAAAGTCTTAATTTATAAAAATAACATAGGGTTAAGGTGTGATTGAATCACATCCACGGGACAAAATTCAAGGCCCACTTTGGATTTTAATGACATTGAAATCTGCTCTAAATTCAATGCAAATTTCTTTTCTACTATTTCTGATTTTGACAACCTTCAATACTTCACACACACACACACACACACACACACACACACACACACACCTCCAAGTTCCTGAAGGGGAATCCATCATCACAACATAGGCAATCCTACTTCCTCTCCAACCCCATAATTTTCTTAGTGATGGAATGTTTCATTCATATATATATATATATATATATATATATATATATATATATATGCGCACACACATATATATAAAATTTATTGGGGTGCCATTGGTTAATAAAATTATATAGGTTTCAGGTGTACAATTCTGTAATACATCATCTGCGTATTGTATTGTGTGTTCACCAGCCTCAGTCAAGTTGCCTTCCATCACCATTTCCCTCCACACACATTACCCTGTTCTACCTCCCCCAACCCCCTTTCCCTCTGGTAATCACCACACCGTGGTCTGTGTCTGTGAGTCTTTTTCTTTGCTTAATCCCTTCACCTTTTTTACCCAGCCCACCAACCCCCCTCCCCTCTGACAGCTATCAGTCTGTTCTCTGTATCTCTGAGTCTGTTTCAATTTTGTTAGTTTGTTTTGTTCATTAGATTCCACATATAAGTGAAATTACATGGTACTTGTCTTTCTCTGACTGGCTTATTTCACTTAGCATACTGCTCTCTAGGTCTGTGATGGAACCTTTCTTATATATCAGGACTAGATGTGGTAAATAACCAATATTGGCTAAAATGAAAAAAAATGGGCTCATTCTAGAAAAGTAGGATGGTTTTTTGGTCTGGCAAAAACATATACATGAAAATCTCTGTAAATAACACCTCTGGTTGGAAAGAACACAGATTGTAGAATACAAATACATCTTTATTTCTAGAATGCAGTCTTACTTGAATATATTAGATTATTTACTCATCATTACATATACTCTGATGAAAACTCAGAATTAGAAATGACCTAGTGGAGCTCCTACAGAAAGCAGCATACAGAATATGCATTTTGCCCCATGAAATGAATCTATAATTAATGAGTGCTTGCCACATGCATTTGATAAAAACGAAACCTATGAAGTTACTTTGAGAAAGAAGTGATTTTTCTCAAATTTTCTCTTTCATTTTCTCAAAACTTTTAAACATAGATATAAAACTCCTTGTACATATGTTTTGTAATATAAGAATAAGAATGCATTATGGTGAATTTATTGTATATAAATTGTATTTCAATAAAAAATAAGATTGTATTAAATAAAACACAAGGAAATCGTACTTAAAAGAAAGGAACTGATCTCTCAGCCCTGAAAATACCTCAGGAATTTCCAAGATCAACATTTACAAGCATTATCAGCCTGACTTGTCACTTTAAGATAAGTACATCTAACTCTGCAAACCCCAAGATAATGGCAAGAAAGCACCAGGTAACAGAAAAGGTTGAGCAAAATAAGAAGGCAAAAGTGGAAATACTCAGACAAAAATAGTTCACATCTCATGGTTAAATGGTCATTCAGCATTTTCATCAAAACGAGGAGTGAGAAATCTGACATTCTGCACACTTAAATGGATTGCATATTTATCAATGTGCAAAATACATCGCAGTAAGTTCATCTTTCCTAATTATTAAATAAACATTTTCTGACACATTTCAAGGTAAGGTACCTTCTTGTGTCCTGGAGAAGAAGACAGACACAAAAATAACCAGGGTAAGATGACTGCCCTGGGATGTAGCATCTGGCGGGGAGGACGCTTGGCACAATTCCTGCACAAAACAGGAAGGGGTCCGACAGGGGCCCAACGGCAGCCTTGCTAACCCTTCATTCCATCCACAGGGACACTGTCAGTCTCAGCTTGATCTCCCTCAAAATAGCATCCCTTCGCAGAGAGCACAGATGACTTGAGGGTTCTCATATTAGTTTATGTCTCTTTTCTTTCTCTGGCTTCAGACGATTTTACTAAAAATAAAGTTAACTGTCACCATTGGCTCACTGGTTTCCATTTTTTCCACTTAGTTATAGGAATCAACAAATATGATTCAGAGTGCCCATTTCCAACATTTTGTTCCATTATTCTATTTAAAATGGAGTAAAAGTTTTTAGTTTGTTTGCTTGTTTTTAATCTTCATCCAAGGACATGCTTGTTGACTTTAGAGAGGGGAAGGGAGGGAGAGAGAGGGAGGGAGATATCAATAGGTTGTCTCTCACACTAGCCCAGACTGGGACCTAACAGACCCCACATCCTAGCTATATGCCCCTACTGGAAATAGAAACTGCAACCTTTTAGTTTACTGGGTGATGCTCCAACCAAATGACCCACGCTGGCCAGGGAGGTTTTTAGTTTTAGGATTTCTATCAATTGAAAACTATTTCCAAACAACATGAGGATTGTCAACACTTTATATTTATTTCACTCTTCTCAACTTGTAGGCTATGTTGTATTATATTTCAAATTGATATTTTTATCCCTCCTTCATATTGCTGAATACATTCAATATTAATCTAGAATTTGTCATATAATTAACACTTTTCTTTCTTTTTAGTCTTTTGTGAAACTCAGATCTTCCACCCAAGTTCATTTTCTTTTCATGTACCATTTCCTTTAGTAAGGTCCTCTAGGGGCATACTCAGCTTTTGATTCTGCATTTTTATTCTAAACTCATTCATTTTTATATAAGATTATACTAGTTTCATACATAGACCAAAGTGATTCAATAATCATATGTATTGAAAAATGACCACCCCAGTCTAGTTAACATACATCCCTCGCATGTTTTTTTCCCTTGTGATGAGACTTCTAAGATGCACTGCCATTTAGCAGCTTCCACACGTGCGATGCAGTGTCACTGACTGCAGTCACCTGCTGTGCACTGCATCCTCGAGGCTCATTCGTCTTGTAGCTGGAAGTTTGTACATCCGACCCCCTTCACCTGTTTCATCCACCCTGCACCCTCCCCCTCTGGTATTGTTCTCTGTTCTCTGCATCTTTAAGTTCCTTTTATGTCTGTCTGTCTGTTTGTTTTAGATTCCAAGTATCAGTGAGATCACAAAGTATTTGTCTTTCTCTGTCTTTTTTCCTTTGCATAGTGCCTTCAAGTTCCATCCATATTGTCCTTCTTTTTATGGCTGAATAATACTTAGATTCATATGTGATAAAGATGAATGTTGACTGTAGCTCAGAAGTCAATATGCTTCTGAAGAGTCTTAAGGCACCAACTAACAACTATTAGCATCGCCTTTCCACCAGCGGTATGAAAATCTCCCCGCCCCTTGTGGGGATTCTGCTGAAAAAGGAAATTTTAACTATTAATAGAACCTTACATACTATCATTTCTAATAAAGGGCACAGTTCCCTTTTTAATTCATTTTTACTTCCATTAGTGCAATTCTTTATTGCTATCGAGCTTAAAACAAATCAATTTCCCATTAAGGTTGTTTTCAAGCATCCCAAACAAGGGTTCTCACTCAGGTAACAGCATATGACTGACTAGCCAACACTAAACACACTAGGAGGGCTGACGACCTGCCTCCTCCCTGTCCTGATACCCGTTCCAGCACACGCTCCCACCACCACCTGCAACAAGTATGTCCTGAAGGCATTGAGCTCATCTTGGGGCAGTAAAACCCTACAGAAGAACCAATTATAGTATCTTTTCTACTGCTTCCTTTCCCACATTGCCCCTGCGTATCCCTCTGTTCTTACTACCCAGAGGTCACCTCACACGATCATCCCTCACACATACAGGTGTTGCTCCTAAGCAACCACAGTAAGTCTCTCCAAACCTGCCTGTTCACTTGTCACATTAAAAATTCATTAATGTCCTAGAAATGGTAGAGCAATGCCAGTTGTACCCGTGCATCGAGAGACTATATTATCAGAAATCTGTGTGAAACTAAACACAGGGACTTATACCATTAACATCGTAAGTTATTGAGTATATTAAGAAATCTCCTTTTTCAAAGGGTGACCTAAATACCCATCCATGCTCACATGGCCTTTCAGTCCCTGAACAGGTTTTTATAGGATGGGGACCTTAGCCACCAGTTCTAACACCACTTTCATGAACGTAGCATGCTTATATGCTAGGAAGTCGCACATAATTTACAGATCAATATAAATTTCTACGTTGCTTACAGTCACAATAAAAAACATGGGAACACACAAGTTACCAAGTATGGACACTGCCTCATGAAGCAGCAGCGGTTTTGTAGATTGAATGCCCTGGAAAACTTCAGCCTGTTACCAACATACATGTCATGTCACCAATTGCTATCTTGAAAAATACTAAGGGGTGCTCTCCCTTCTTTCCCTATTTCTAATAATTCTTATCTATTGTGTGTGTTTTAAACATAGTGTTAAGATTGCTCAGAAGGAACAATGAAGAAGGAGGCGTGTTTCTTAAAATATTCTCCCCAGGACTACACTAATTTTTCCAATTCTGCAGTGATGAAGAAAAACTACAGGAAAATATAAACACAAATAATTCAGCAAATTTCATGATGAATTCTAAAAAAAAGTAATAGACTCAAGAAATTCATAAATTGAACCATGAGAAACAGCAAAGTCGAGGTAACACCGGGTAAGAATCAGGTCAGCAGGGCGACTCTCTGGTCCTCTTCTCTGTACCTACCTTGAGTTTCTTTGTCAGATAAACCAGTTTGCAGTTTTATTCTACCAAACTCTTCAAATCGTTTCCTGGTCACAAAGCTATCCTGTCAATTCTCAATGAAGGGAACTGATATAACAAAAACTGATTATAACTCATGAATTCAATGGAATAGAAAAATCCCATAATTTAAATAAATTAAATGAAAATCTAATATTTAACTTCTGTAAACTTCACATGGAGAACAAGGTAAAGACCTTTAAGTATATCTATCGGACAATGATAAATTGTATGTGCCCATGACATAATAACTCTCCATATAATTATAGTCAAAAAAATTAACTTTGCAGAAATTAAAGTATTTTTCCATTCAGTTTGGCATTACAGCTTTTGTTATTTCCATAAAAATGCAGCAGGATTTTCAGTGCTACTTGAATCTCCATGTGGAGATTTATCAATTGAGTCTTGTCTACTACTAAAACTATAATTAAACCGTACAGTAAGCTATTTATATGTCTGCAATAATTTCCTTTTCCAGATACACCAGACTTCAGTTTTATTCTGCAAAATCATTTTCAATTACATACTTAATCTCTATGTTATTGCTTAAATTACACATGCATCACCCTCCTGCCCAGATCCTGGCTGGAGACTCTGGCAGCAGCTGCCACGCATGTCAAAGGGTTATTAGTGATTCAATAGGAGCCACATGTGCCAGGCGGCCACAACAATTTGTACCCTATGACCTAATTCAACCTATCAGATTTTACTAATGTTTTTTTAAAGGAACAAAGAATGATTCCTAGTGCTCATAATTCAGAAACACAAAATAAATATTCCAGAAGTCAGGCACAGAAGTATCATTTTCTCTCTAGACCCAAAAGCATTTAGGGACTTGGAGAATCTGCCAAGATAAGCTGTACCGCATACTGATCTGAGAAATTTAGATCTCATTCGTGGTCACTAAAGAAAGGAAACAAGGAAGGGTTCACATTCATGCAGCTACAACACAAGGGTTGCTCCAGACACCATTTCACCCACCAAGAAAAAAAAAGGGAAAGACCACCAAAAAGCTATGTAGGGCACATTGAATTCAAGATTCTTAAACTTTTCTTTTTAATGTTTCATTGTTTCAAATATTCATAACATAATTCTTCACACCTTTCCCAGAAGACCTGTGATAAATCAGGGTAAAAGAACCTGCTGTTAACCCTTCTTCCGTAGCCAGAAAGCAGTATGAGTAAGTTTCACTAAAAGGCGAGCCTCAGCCTTTGGCAAATATAGCCAAGAAAACTGACAGACTTTTTTTCTGTTGTCTTAAGGACTGGGCATCTCTGTGGATGGTCAGGATACGGAGCAATGGAAACTTGCTCACTCTCCTCGAGAAAGGGAGATAGGCAGATAGTTCAGGAGAGAAATCAGGCATTCCTAGTAGCACTGAAGAGAAACATCTCAAGTAGCACCACTTCTGTGTCTAGGCACATACCTGAGAGATTCCTACATGTGAACATAAAAATGTGTACATCCAATGTTCTCAGCAGCACTTGTGATAGTATAAAAAGTGGAAAACAATTCAAAATGTCTACCACTAAGTTTTAAATACTGTATAGCAATTAACTAGAACTAGATTTATCAACATGAATGTCAAAAACACAAGTGAAAAAAGTGTACCAAGATACATAAAATACAACATTTACATAAAATAAAAAATCCCAGACAAGTTTATATATAGCTTATGGATACATACACATAAATGGCAAAGATATAAAAATATTCCATGACAGTAGATTTCTCTCAGACAATGGAATAAATGGAATAAAGGAATGAAATAAGGTGCTTCCATTATCTGTAATGTTTTGTCTCTTAAAAAACATACAGTAATCTGTTTTAATTCCTAACTATGCTTAATCTGGTGATTCGCTTGTATCTTCTATGTAAACAATATTATCATAATATTAATAAAAGTCGTCCCTTCTAATCCTTAGTGACTTTCATCTGGCTTCTCCATCTTGTCACACTGGAGCTAGCACTCTCAGTACAATGTTAAAAAGGACAACTGGGACTTCCGGCCAAGATGGAGGCATAGGTAGATACACTGTCCCTCCTCGCACAACCAAAAGGACAACAACAACTTAGAAACAAAAAACAACCAGTACTGACAGAAAATTGAACTGTATAGAAGTCTGACAACCAAGGAGTTAAAGTAGACACATTCATCCAGACCAGTAGGAGGGGCAGAGTCAGGCGGCCAGGTGGAGGGGGGTCACAGTAAAGTGGTGGCTGGCAGACCCCAGGTACACAAGGCAGCAGTGGGCAGACCCAGCAAGGAGGCAGACTGTGGAGGGGCGCAGCGCACAAGGCAGCTGGCGGACCAGGTTGTCCCACATTCACGCAGATAAACCAGGTGAAATTGGGGAGCAAGACAGACCGTGCAACCCAGGGTCCCAGTGTGGGGAAATAAAGCCTCAAAACACTGATTGAAAACATCTGTGGGCATTGAGGTGCCCAAAGAAACTCTCAGCCTCATAGGAGAGTTCATTGGAGATACCCACAGGGTCCTAGAGTGTATACAAACCCACCCACATGGGAATTGGCACCAGAAGGGCCCAGTTTGCTTGGGGGAAGGGGGGATGTCACTGAAATCTGGCAGAGAGCAGAGCAAGTGCCATTGTTCCCTCTCGGACCCCTGCCCCACATACAGTGTCACAACCCAGAGACTGGGTTGCCCCACCCCAGTGAACACCTAAGGCTCTGCCCCTCACTATGTAACAGGACCATCAAGACAAAAAAAAAAAAATGGCCCAAATGAAAGAACAGATCAAAGCTCCAGAAAAAATACAACTAAGTGACAAAGAGATAGCCAACATATCAGATGCACAGTTCAAAACACTGGTAATCAGGATGCTCACAGAATTGGTTGAATTTGGTCACAAATTTGATGAAAAAATGAAGGCTATGCCAAATGAAACAAAGGAAAATGTACAGAGAACCAATAGCGATGGGAAGGAACCTGGGACTCAATTAATGGAGTGGACCAGAAGAAAGAAAGAAACATCCAATCAGAACAGAATGAAGAAACAAAAATTCAAAAAAATGAGGAGAGGCTTAGAAACCTCCAGGGCATCTTTAAACATCCCAACATCTGAATTATAGGGGTACCAGAAAGAGAAGAGGAAGAGTAACAAGTGGAAAACTTATTTGAACAAATAATAAAGGAGAACTTCCCCATTCTGACAAAGGAAATAGACTTCCAGGAAGTCCAGGAAGCTCAGAGAGTCCCAAAGAAGCTGAACCCAAGGAGGAACACACCAAGGCACATCATAATTACCTTACTGAAGATTAAATATAAGGAGGGAATCTTAAAAGCAGCAAGAGAAAAGAAAACAGTTACCTACAAAGGAGTGCCCATCAGATTGTCAGTTGATTTCTCAAAAGAGACCCTGCAGGCAAGAAAGGGCTGGAAAGAAGTATTCAAAGTCATGAAAGGCAAGGACCTACATCCAAGATTCCTCTACCCAGCAAAGCTATCATTTAGAATGGAAGGGCAGACAAAGTGCTCCCTACATAAGGTCAAGTTAAAGAAGTTCATCATCACCAAGCCACTATTTTTTTAAATGTTAAAGGGACTTATCTAAGAAAAAGAAGATAAAAAACATGTACAGTAAAGTGACAGCAAACTCACAATTATTAACAACCACAACTAAAACAAAAACAAAAATAAACTAAGCAAACAACTAGAACAGGAGCAGAGCCACAGAAATGGAGATCACGTGGAGGGTTGGCAACAGGGGAGTGGGAAGAGGAGAGAGGGGGAAAAGGTACAGAGAATAAGTAGCATAGATGGTAGGTACAAAATAGGGGGAGAGTAAGAATAGTATGAGAAATGTAGATGCTAAAGAACTTGTAAGTATGACACATGGACATGAACTAAAAGGGGGTAATGTGGATGGGAGGGGATGTGCAGGGTGGAGAGGAGAGAAGGGGGAAAATGAGACAACTATAATAGCATAATCAATAAAATACATTTTAATGAAAAATAAAAAATAAATTTGCTTGTACAAAAAAGGACAACTGGCAGGTAACTTGCCTGTCCCAAATGGAATGATTCCGCCATTTCACCATGAAGTAAGATGTCTGACACAAGTTTCAGTAGGTGCACCCTATCAGGCTTAAAGAAGTACACTCCTAACTCAGGATTAAAAGTCTGTGGCTGTATTGGTTAATTGTAAATAAGTGCTAATTTTTTTATTCTTTTCTGCATTCAAATTAGATGATTACATGTTTTTTTCTTGTATCCATTAATGAGGAAAAATATATTAACAACATATTTTTCTAAAGAAAACATGCTTACTTACATTCCTGGAATTAAACTCAGCTAGATTACAATGTATGAATTGTTTTTATATTATTAGATTTAGGTTGTCAGTTTTTTTTAATGCCATTCCATAAAGTACTTTATTATTTGTTTAAGATTTTATTTATTTATCTTTAGAGGGGAAGGGAAGGAGAGAGGAGAAAATATCAATGTATGGTTGCCTCTTGTACATCCCCTGCCGGGAACTGGCCTGCAACCCAGGCATGTCCCCTGACTGGGAATCGAACCACGATCCTTCAGTTCACAGGCCCGAGCTCAATCCACTGAGCTACACCAGCCAGGGTTAGTTTGTCAGTTTTTAGTAAATAATTTTACCTATCAGTTCACAGCTGAGATTGTCCTCCAATTTTTCTTTTTCATTCTATGGTTTTGATTTGAAGGTTACATTAGTATCAACTACACTACACATAGCACTGTAATATATTTTTCTTACCTTCTGGAAGATTTTGAATAAAATTGGAAATGTATAAAATCGTTCCTTTAGTGCTTGATAAAACCATACTGTAAACATCACAAGGGCGTCTGTTGTTCTTTATGTAGGAAAAATAAAAAGTAGTGATACCACTTTAATGGTTGTAGGTCACTCAAGCTTTCTATATCTTGAGTCAGATTCTGAAAGTTGTGTTTTTCCTAGGTAATTACCCATTTTGTCAAAGCTTCAAATTTATATATAAACTCAAATAAATTCAAATATATATATATATCATAAATTTGAAGGCTTTCTTCTTTTGTAACATAATCAACAGTGCTACAAATTTCTCTCTCTGGGGTATTCACGCCCCATGATTTTTGATGCAAAGTATTTTAATAATTTAGTCCAAAGGATTTTCTAATTTCCAGTTTGATTTCCTCTGGACTCCTGAATTATTTATAAGTATAGTTGTAAAATTTCCAAGAGCACAGATTTTTATAATCATCTTTTTTCTATAATCACGGATTTGTTGGTTCAGTGCACTGTCTTTGCAGAACATAGGCTGAAAATGAACTAAGTCTCTGAAATTTTGTTGAGACTTCCTTTATAAGTTTATGACTTGTACAGTCATTTCTGAAAAACAAGAAGAATTTGCGTGCAGGGAGACACATACATATATATTTGTGTGTGGCACACTCAACCATACACAACGTATGTATGATGTGGGTGTGTGATCTACAGCTGCTTTCTTATCACAATAGAGAACTGGATAGTTGCGACCTAGACAAGCATATGGCACACAAAGCCTAAACTATTTACTATCTGGTCCTTTACAGAAAAAAAATGCCAACCCTTGCCCTAGCCATGAAGCACTATATAACTTAGAGTACCTATACTTTGCCTTTGTGGCAATTACCACAAAAAGAACTTTAATCATATAAGTCAAGATGTAGTGGGTATTTGCTCAGCTAAAATAAAAACCTAAGGGTAGTAAGAAATATGCTGTCACTTATTGCTATGTCTATAATCCTAGCAATCTGCCTGGCCTAGAAATAGTACTTAAATAACTGTTAATTTAATATAAATTCAGAAATTAAGCATAATTTTCTCAAGCTGAGCATTCTCTTTCATATGTTTTTATTTTATTTTACCTGCAAGAAAAACTACTGATTTTAAAAGCAGCATTCCTAAATCTGTGTTGCTTCTCATGAGAGTTAGTCATCAAAAAAAAATTCAGTGGTCAATAAGTTTGGTTAACAAAATACTCTGTACTGTCTTCTTTGAGATTCACCAGCAAAAGTGTTTAAAGACTGCATAAAACCTGTAGCAGAGAACCTATTTATTTCAAAGTCTATCTCCACAAACTACTCATAGATTCCATTTCTCTCATAATGCTAATTATTAAATGTCAAAAACCCTTGTTTTAGAAGATGCAGCAAGGGCAGACAATAGAACTAGAACTGGGTTGGTTTCCCCTTGATCACACAGGGCAGGAGTCAAAAGACATTGTGTAAAGAACCAGGCAGCAAATAGTTTAACATCGATGGGCCATTGTTCTGTGTTACAACTACCCAACTCTGCCATTACAGCTCAAAAGTAGTCATTGACAATCCATGAATGAATGTACCTGGCTGAGTTCTAATAAAACTTTACGCAAACAGGTGGGAAGCTGGATTTGGCCCAACTGGCCAGAGTTTGCTGACCCTTGCTTAGGGACTGAAATAGATCTACTCTGTGCTACCTGGTACAGCAGCCACTAGCCACATTGTGGCTCTTCAAGTTACTTAAGATTGATAGTTTCTATATCTATTTTTAGGCACTAATAGATAAAAAATACATGCTTCTGCTTCTCCCACAAAAAAAAGGTCTTAGGCCATTAACCAAATTTTAAAGTAGTTATTGGGTAGTAGAATTCCAAGTAACTTTATAAGTTTTATTCTAATTTATATCTATTTTTTACATTAATGGGTTGAGTGATTTTTACGAGAGTGTAAACATCATTTACATTTTTAAACAATGTTTAAAACCTAGATTGCCAGAAAATCTAAATTATCCCCAGAACAAAGCTTAATGATTGTGCTCCCATTAATCAACTGAACTACATCAAAGGTTCTGTCTTAGATACATCTTGGAAGTCATTCCAAATAAAATATGCCCAAGTCCATGTGTTACTTTATATAGGGACAACAGTACTTAGAAACTTGACCACAGAATAAGCTTCATTGATAAAGGAACTTGGTGGACTTAAGCCTCCAATGTAATAATTTTGCTCTTATAGTACATTGCCTGCTTTGTCACAGCAAAGTAAGTTGTTTTCTCAGCCTTAGGACTTCCCTCACTGTTGATATTAAGCATTTTTCATGAGATATCTTTATGATACACTATGCAATTACTGATTTTCTTCACTTCAGAAGCCAGTAGTGATAAGAATCATCGGGCTTCCTGACAGGTTGTGCCTGTCTGTCACTCTACGCTTTTGGTGATTCCAAGGATACCATTAGCATGAGAGGTGGACAAAGAGTTCCACATTGACCGTGCTTCCCAAAGCTGCAATACATAGACCTGGACCATCCACCATAAATAAACACATCAGATGGGAATGGTTTTTTAAGTAGCTACAGTAGAACGAAAAAGTACTACCAGTTCTATTTTGTGAAAAACATAAACAAAAATATAATTGTTAGATTATAAACAGTTTAGTCTTGTTCATAGAGTAAAAATTAAGTTTAAAGTTCTGATTGAATCAATTGATTATTTCAGGACCATTGGTAACAAATATCCACCTCTTTCATTTAAACAGAGAAAGTGTTAATAAAAGTATATTCTTCTTATTGGTAGAATCTATTTTTTAATGATGATTTATGGTACACTTATAGAAGAATGAAATTACTCATTAGTTTGCCATCAAAATAAGGAAATAGATGACCACACTAACCAAAGATCTATCAAAAATTTCAGTGAAACTCACAGAAGTCTCCATACACACTTGCCTTCTCCAATTCTTCTCCACCTAATTCTTTGGACCCACTCCAATCTGGCATCCAACCATATAAGGTCCTCCAAACAGCTCCTAAAAGGTCATCAATAAGCTCCACATTGTTAAATCAATAATTAATTCTCAGACTTCATCACTGTAGCTATAGAGCAGCTGTTCCTTCCCTCATTCTTGAAAGACTTCATTCTATTTGGTTTCCAAGATACCAACATCTTGTTTTTCCATCTACCTCAATGGCCACACCCTCTTGGTCTCCTTTCCTGGCTTTCATCTCCCAAATTTTTAAACAAGAAAGTATCCCTGGAGGTGCCAGAAGGAGAAAAGAAAAAGCAAGAAATTGAGAACATAATGAAGGAGAATGTCACTAATCTGGCAACGGAAATAGACTTCCAGGAAGTCCAAGAAGCTCAGATAGTCCCCTCAAAAAAGGTTGGACCCAAGGAAGCACACACCAAGGCACATCAGAATTGCATTACTCAAGATTAAAGGTAAGGAGAGAATCTTAAAAGAAGCAAGAAAAAAGGAGACAGTTATCTACAAAGGAGTTCCCATAAGACTACCAGCTGATTTCTCAAAATAAACCTTCAAGGCAAGAAGGGGCTGAAAGAAGTATTCGAAGTCATGAAAGGCAAGGACTTACATCCAAGATCACTCTATCCAGCAAAGCTTTCATTTAGAATGGAAGGGCAGATAAAGTACTTCCCAGAGAAGGAAAAGTTAAAGGAGTTCATCATCACTAAGCCCTTATTCTATGAAATGTTAAAGGGACTTATCTAAGAAAAAGGAGATCAAAAATTCAAACAGTAAAATGACAAGAAACTAACAATTATCAACAACCAAACCTAAACAATGAAAAAAAAAAGCAAAAATAAAGAAAGCAAACAACTAGAACAGGAACAGATTCATGGAAACAGAGATCACATGGAGGGTTATCAGTGTGGAGGGGGCAGGGGAAATGGAGGAAAAGGTACAGGGAATAAGCAACATAAATGGTAGGTACAAAATAGAGAGGGGGAGGTTATGAATAGTACGGGAAATGGAGAAGCCAAACAACTTATATGTATGACCCATGGACATGAATTAAGGTAGGGGAATGATGGTGAAGGGGGATACAGGGAAGAGGGAAATAAAGGGGAGAAAAAATGGGACAACTATGATAGCATAATTAATAAAATATATTTTTAAATATTAAACACTTGAGCCCTGGCTGGTGTAGCTCAGTGGATTGAGCATGGGCTGCAAACCCAAGGGTCACCAGTTCAATCCCCACTCAGGACACATGCCTTGGTTGTGGGCCAGGTCCCTAGTGGGGGCCACGTGAGAGGCAACCACACATTGATGTTTCTCTCCCTCTCTTTCTCCCTCCCTTCTTCTCTCTCTAAAAGTAAACAAAATCTTTAAAAAATATATTTAAAAAATTAAACACTTGAGTAAAAAAAGAAAAAGAAAGTATCCCTGTAGCTCAATTCTCAATCTCTTCACTATCCCAATCAATCCTGGGAGTCTGATTAAGTATCATAATTTTTAAAACTATACAGTGACTACTCCCAAGAATCTCTCTCCATCCTACACCTCTCTCCTCAACTGCCAGACTTACGTATTCAACAACAGCCTGGCATTATCTAACAGCCTTCTCAACCCTGACACATCCAAAAAGACTCCTGATTCCCCACCACCACCCACAGTCTTTATCTCAGAAGCAGCAACTCAGTCCTTCCCGTTGTGAAGATCCACACCCTTGAAATCTTAACTTCTTATATTCCGCATTCAATATGTCAGCAAATCCTGCCAGCTTCACTGTGAAAATACTATATACCCAGAATCTCACCACCTCCCATCACCAGTACTGATGACATCCTGATCTAACCCCCACCAGCATCTCCCACCTGGATTAGTGCAATGGCCTGCTAACTGGGCTCTCTGTTTCTGCTCTCGTCTCCTTTTAGTCTACATTACCCCAGCAGCTAGACACCCTTTTAAAGGGTGTATCACATCATATCACTCTTCTGCTCAGATTGCACCAATGACTACCAATTTCACTCAGAATTAAGTCAAATCATAACAATGATTTACTAGATGACAAGGTAAAGTCCCTACTATTTCTCTGACTCCCCCTGCCCCCTCTTCCTTACCTACTCCATTCCCTATGCACTGCACTCAACTCCATACTCCCCATCACCCACTCTACTCCATTCCACTGCACTCCACACATACTCCACCCCCTCCCTCCCTCACTACGCTACAGCCACAGGCTGCTCAAATAGACAAATGCATCAGCCTTGGGTCTTCGTACTTTGTGAACACCTTCCCGGGACACTATCTCCCAGATACAGGCTGCTGACATTTTTAGCCATTCAAACCAGGATGCTTCAGAGAGTCATAAGGATCACTTTAAAATTATGCCAGGACAATTGGCATAAACAAACTATCCCAGACTAAGGCAGGATACTAAGAAGCTAGGAAAATTCCTTGGCAAGTGGAATGAAACTGAGACAAGATAGTTAAACAAGGCCAAGCAGTTAATAGCCTGCTGATAAACCACAAGATCTTACCTTCCTTAACTAAGACACGTAGGAGCAGATGGTTTACACCTCTCCTTTCCAACCAGAAAATGAGTAGCTTAAATCACTCTAGTCAGGGAGAGAGATAACAGAGACCCAGTTGGTGACAGTAGTGCCAGCTAAACAGCAGAAAAGATGAAATCAGAGGATAAACTAAAAAAAAAAAGACAATTAGAGCCAGACAAATCCAAGGTAAAAGTAAAACAGTGAAGCTAAAGGGAGAATGATCTCAAACTCCCCTAATGCTCATTTTGATACATCAGCATATCGAAGAGCACATCTGGAAAGCTGCTGAATATTCTGTTCAGACCATCCCAAGACCTCCCCTAAAACTCCTTCCTTTGGGAAACAGTGAGAACACTCAAGACAGAAGACCTAGTGTGAGCTCCCTCTTGAGCATGCCCACACCCTCCTCTTCTCAGGTATGTACGTTTGCTTTCTTTCTCCTGAGCTCTAAGGGTCCCCATGAGACTTGCAACCAGGGGAGCAGTGGGCAGCAGCAGCTTGTCCCAGGCTAACTCCCTGAACTTGTCTTCAAGGGCCCTCCTTATGCCTCTGTAACTTCCTTTACTGAGTCCACACAGCCCAGTGTGTCTCACTTCTGTTACTACTGACTTCACTTCTGGCCTCTGGGCTCTCTCCTGTTGCTGTGATCTTGCCTCTTCTGTCTTAAGGCTTTCCTTCGTTTCACTGTCCCCAACTTGAGTAAATGTACTCTCAAAATTACCTGGACTCATGCCACAAAATCTTTGCTGCTCCAAGTCAAGAACCCACACATTCCAGACTGTGCTGGAGCAGACCCACCTTAGTCCTGATCCCTCTCTGGTGACAACACAAACTGAAATGTGCAGTGCCCTATCCAGACAGCCCTGTGGCTCCCTTCCCCCGAGTCTGCTCAGATACCAACTTATTAGGGAGAATTGCCCTAAGCATTATATATGACATAGTAACCTCTGCTCTCCCTGCTTTTCATGCCTCCCACATCTTGCTTTATATTCCTCAATAACACTTATTACTAATATATAACAACAGAAAAGTTTTCTTAATAGTCTCTCTGACCTTTAAATGTAAATACCTTCAAAATATTAAAAGAATTACTAATTGAACATGCCTAAAATTAAATCAGGAAGAAAATCGCTCAAGTAACATTTCTAGTATACTACAATCTTACTACCCCCACAAAACATGTTGAATAAAAAATACAGTTATAAAGTGACCTTACCAAGTAGGTAAATATTATGAGTTCATCATCAGGATGGTAGGGAAAATGGAAATTTTCAAACAAATAATTTAGCACCAGCTTGAACAAAGAAAAGTTCATTACCTTGAAGAATTGCTAGGAAGATTAAGCAAGAGAACTCGGTAAAGTGCCAGGTGCTCACAAATTAAGCACTCAACAGACATGAGCTTTTGTTACTTGAGAGGTTGCTCAGTCCACTGCCAAAGATACATGACCCACATTTTCTGCAATTGAAGTACATAAAAATACAAGTATTTCTAAAAATAGGTATTCTTTTTTATTGAGTTTGTTAGGGGTAACATTGGTTATTAAAACCATACAGGTTTCATGCATATAACTCAATAAAACATCATTTTCACGCTGCATCGAGCACCCACTGCCCCAAGCAAAGCCTCTTTCCACTCCTCTGCATCTCCCCTTTGCCCACCTCCATCTTTTCAAAGTGTTTTCTCTATACAAAAAAAAGGCCTCTCTATATTACATTTTCCCCTTTAACTTGAAACAACAAATGACAACAGTATGTCTGTGGCTATGTATATGTACATGCCTTAACATACTTTAAACATACTTGAAGTAATCATGGAGTCACCTATCATCAGAGAAAAGATTCAATTAGAAAACTGGACTTTTGTAAGAGAAAAATAGGAAGTAAATAGTAACTTTAACTTACTATGAGAATTTACTGTGGGTCAAAGACTTTCCTCAGCACAGAGAGCAGGATTTGAGCCCAGCCAGGCATTCTAGAGTCTGCTCCCTAATCATTAGGCCAGCTGTCATCACCATTAAGTCTGACAAACGTTCAGTGTTTTGCCATGAAAACAAACAACAATAGAAAGAAGAGGGTAAACTTCTGAGTGGTCCACAAGATGTTTATGGTCGCTGTACATGTCATTACAAAATTCTGTAAAGAGTTTGCTGTATGTTAAAGTCTAAATTTTATAAATTAATCACATCAATGAGCTTCTATAGCATTTGTGCTCTCCTAGTTCCTACTTCTTGCCTATAAGTGAGCCCATTCTAGATAATGTTCACTGATTTCATAGGTTTAGGGAAACTGGAGCATCAGCAGTGACTTCCTGAAGTCTCCTGGGCAGCAGCAACAGTGTCCTGACCTTGGGGATAAAGTGGCAGGGGCATGAACTTGAAGCCTACCTAGGACACACTGACTTCTGCTTCTTCAGCTTTTCCAACAATTTTACAAGCACCTAATTTCCTGTTTTAATTTCTTTTATATTTGTAATTAGTTTCTGTGGCAGTTATTGGGTTAACACCTATCAGCCTGAACCCACCTTCTATATTAAGTTTGTGATACTAGCGCAGGAACTCTGCAAACCATATTTCTGATTTGGCATCGGGCTCCCTGCTGGGTTCCACTGGTAGGAGAGGCAAGAGAGGCTGCCAGTCTGGAGGTGGAAAAGAGATTTGCTTCTCCTATTTGCCTTCTGTGGGCTTTCTGCTTGCAGCTTCCTTGATAGCCACCCCTTCGCCCTGGCAGCATAGTTCCTTCCTATAGCAGAAGATGAATCCAGTTTTCAGATCTTCCAACACTTGCAAAACTATCTTCACTGTCTTCCACCTCAAATACAGAGACACTAGAACAGCCAAGCATCTTGTTTTCATCAGAGATCTGAGTGTCAGCTTTGATAGACTCCTCTTTGAAGTCTACATGTCTTAATAATTCCAATCTCTTCCCTCTGTCACCTTTAGCCCTAGCCAGTGGTAGCTGCTTCTCTCAGTTGCCACCACAAGATACCTTAGAGCAGGGCAAACTATTTCCAAAAAGGACAAGAGAGTAAATGTTTTAGGGTTTGTGGGCACAAAGTGTCTGTCTCAACTACTCAAGTCCACCATTGTAGTACAAAAGCAGCCATTGGCATTGTGTATGGGGATGGCTGTGTTCAGAATAAAACTTTGTTTGCAAAAATTGGTGCTGGTTCAGATTTCTCTTGAGGGTTGTAATTTTCCCACCTCTGCCTAGTATTTTCTTTTTATACTATCATTTGCCTAATTAACAATTCTATACTTAATTCACAACTCTGTACATTTAACCACTCTGTTCAAATAATAGGTGTGGTATTTATGTCCTGATCATACAGGACTGTTACAGTTTCCTGCACTGAACCCTGACCACTCCTATATCTGTCATCAAAAGTGGTTTCAAGAAACAGTTTAAAGATGGGAAACAACGGTGAACTCTTTTACCTGCTTGTTTTAAAGGCAGTGATGATGGTCTTATCACTAGTGGAAAAGAAGGTACTGGCTGTCCAAGGCAAGCAGTCCCAGAATAGTTTCTTAAATGATCATCTTGATGTTCTTTCTTTGCCCTTCCAGTCATTCTCCTGCCTCTTCCTTGGAACTCAGAGGTGATACTGACACTCTACTCTAGTATTCTTTTCCTGACCCAGCTGTTTCCCTAGAGTTCTCAAACCCAGAAACAACTGGTCAAACTCTAAGAGCAGCAAATCATTACAAAAAAAAAGTGGTATAGACCTATAAACATGAAATTAGTATTTATCAAAGATGACCTGACAAAGGCAGAAGTGGATTACTCAAATTCCACTTCTAGGCATGATAAAAACTGAAAGAGCAGACTTGTAAACAACTAGAAAACTGGGAGTGGGGAATGCCTAAAACACCTGTTTTTCAGACACTGGACAACAGGTAATGCAGCACTATGATCCTTTGAAAAAGAGAAGTTAGTGAGGTGAGCCTTATGATAGCTGAGGCTTTCTATTGGAGCTACTTTTCAAATTGTGATTCAAGGAACAGAGATACCAGCAGAGTATGGTGTTATAACTGATGAGAAGACAGAAATTGGAGCTAGAGAATGCTAGATGGTTGGAATTTGCAGAGCAGCATACTGGAGAGGAACCACACACAGAAAGAACTTGAAGAATCACCTTGTATCTTTGAGTAAACACTAAGTTATGCGTATGTAGGAGAAGACACCATGAAATTTGGGGGCAGGGGTGAATATATATACATGAATGAATGAATGAATGAATGAACAAACAAATGAATGAATGAACAACTATCAGGCCTGTAAGGTAAACATTCCCAGAGTTCACACAAAATTGGGAAATATTTAAGTTCCAACTAGCCACAGTGTAAAAGCTACAGTAAATATACAGGATCTTAGGGGACAGCTCAAAGAGTTTAATCTTGGTAGTAAAGTTAAAGTAGTTCTAGAATAAAGGCTAATATAAACCCACAAGTAACTGTCTGTCAAAACTCAATACTCTTTAAAGGAAAATAACAGAATCCAGATACTTAAAACATTAACAATGACCAGCATATGATAAAAAATTACTAGATACAAAAAAATGACAGAAAAACATGACTTATAACCAAAACAAAAATTAGAAGATGGAAACAAACCTGGGAAGGATAGAGAAATGGAATTTCCAGAGAAAAAGCTTAAAAGATTTATCATAAATACACTGAAGTATCTAAAGGGAAACATGAATATAACAAAAAGAAATGAAAGAACCAAATGGTTCATACATTATAGTTAGGAAAAATAACACAATTTTGTCAGGTGCAAATCCTATATGCTGAAAACTATAAAATATTGTAAGAGAAGTTAAAGAAGACCTAAGTAAATGAAAGATATAGCATGTCCATGGATTGGAAATATCAATACCATTAAAATGTTAAAATGACCCATATTTACCTATAGATCTAACTTAATCTCCATAAATATTCTAGTAGGCTTTTTGGAGAAATCAATAACCTTATTCTAAAATGTATACAGAAATGCAAAAATCCTAGAACAACCAAAACAATGTTGGGGAAAAAAAAGCAAAGTTGGAGGATTTCAACACTTGTTATAAAGCTATTACAAGTAAGAAAATGTGGAATTGGGCATAAAGATAGATATATACATGAATTGAATAAAGTACAGTCTAGGAATACAATCAATCACACATGTGTGATCAATCAATTTATAATGAAAGTGTCAAGATAATTCTATGTGGAACAAATAGTGTTTTTCACAAATAGTGCCAGAAAAACTAGGTACCCATATGGAAAATAACCTTGACTTCAATCTTTACCACATTCCATGCACAAAAAAATGGATCATAGACTTAATGGAACTGTCCTCATACGGAGCTCCCTCAATTCCATAACTTCCACAGTGGCTCCAGCTGTGCCATTTACAGCCAAAAATATGGGAAGATTTGAGAAACCATGGCAAGAGATTTCCTTTCCAATGGGTAATACAGAAATTTCCAACCTCACTTCTATGCACATTCCACCAGTGATGATTAAATCTCTCCACCACATCCAGCCACAGAGAAGCTGAAAAATGTAGTCTCCACCACAGATGTTGGTAATAAACTTTACAAGATTTTGTTTTTATTCCTAAGAAGTCTTTCCATCAGTGATCACACATACTTAGTTCATAAAACATTTTCTGTTAAAGAATTAACATTTTGCTTAGAAGAATATATTGTTACCAATATATCTTCCTTTCGATGACTCAGAAAAAATACTAGTGTGTGTGTGTGTGTGTGTGTGTATTTCAGTGATTTTCAAACTTTTTCATTTCATGGCACACATAAACTAATTACTAAAATTCTGTGGCACACCAAAAATATATTGTTTGCCAGTCTGACCAAAAAAACAGGTATAATTTTGATTCATTCACACCAGATGGCTATTGTTGTATTAGCTGTTGTCACTTCTTTAAATATTTTTTAAATTTATTTTTAGACAGAGGGGGCAGGAAGGAGAAAAAGAGGGAGAGAAATATCGATGTGCAAGAGAAACATCAATTGGTTGCCTTTTGAGCAAGCCCCCAACTGGGGACTGAATCAGCAACCCAGGGATGTGCCCTGACCAGGAATTGAACGGGCAACCTTTCGCTTTGCAGGACAATGCCCAACCAACCGAGCCACACTGCTCAAGGTGGCTGTGGCCATTTTTTTATTTGACAATCTAAGGTAAAATGTCAGTGCCTCTGACTACTTAGGTACTGCATGTTCTAAAAATTCTTGCAGCATACCAATTGAAAATCAGTGGTGTGGTCCATAAGTTAACACATGTTAGAAATAGGTACTCTTCCATCCAAATAGATAACAAATCTCCTATTTTTCATAATTTGCTTAACCAACTGTTTCTTAGAAAATCCCAGCAAGGTTGTCTATAGGTCTCTTATCCATATACACGCATGTATATTTTCATTGTTGCCATGTTATTGTCTCTATATTATTGCAGCAGGAAAATAAACACTCCCCAAATGGCTTGGCACTTTTTGTCTTTTACTAACAAATATCAAAAGACAATTATTGTTATTCAATAGTTAGCAATAGGTTCTGTAAAAGTCCAAACAGTAGCTGATTTGAATATTGTATGTTTTTTTAATTGCTAATAAAATGGTTGATTTTTATTCTCATACTTAGGATTCTTAGTTTTTAAAGTCTCACTAATTCCAAAATGGTTTCATATTGCCACAGCTTCTATTTGAAGATACCACATAAATCTAGGGCAAGATTCATGATTAATGATAATAGCCTGTGGGTAATTTTGAAATTTGTTTAACTTGTCAGATGTGATCCTTGTTTTAACTCATCAAGTAGCCAAAGGAAAACTTTAACTAGCACCCAGGTCAAGCAATGCCATATTGTTGTGGCTTCTGTTTACACTATTGTTATTACCTCGGTTCCATTTTTTAAAAAAATACGAACCCCTTTAAGCCATCACCTGATGAGAGGTGGGTAAACCAAAACTAAGTATAGTCCGTAAGTCCATTTAACAAGTACACACAAATGGCAGTGTTTTACAATGGGCTAAAAGCAAACAAAAGAGTCAGAGACCCAGCGTTGGCCCTTCTGACACGTGGAACTCCGTGCCTCCCTCCTCCTCCTCCCCATTCCTCCTAGCCCCGTTTCCGGACAGTATGTCAGAAATAAGGACTGCGTGTGCCAATGGCAAGCCACATATTATTATCAATAAAGCTGATTTCTTAGTACCTTTTTTTAACCTAAAAAAAGAAAATCACATTTCCTTCAGACATATAGTCATCTAGTCCCCCCTGGGATGTGCACCACCACACACCCAATCCTTATTTCAAAGACCACTGATCTTACCTGTATCTCAGGGCACGGACCTTATTTTGGCAACAGCTGAAAAACTCAAAACAGAGAGATGGACCCGAATTATTTATAAGCATTTGGAGTCCTAGCCTAGACATACTTATTGGTCAAGTGATGGTGACAGGTGCCAGCTCTGGGTCTTGAAGTGAGCCCCTTCATTCCTCTCATATTTATATGAGCAGTAAAGTCAAGGGAGCCAGGCCCAATGCTTCTGGGTCCTGGGCCATTTCCTCTGTCACTGTCTTCTCTGCTTCACCATCAGAGCCCAGTAACATTAAAAACTCAAGTGAGAGCTTTGCTAGAACTTACTGTATATCTAATTTATTGTCCTAGCACCTTGCTTTTACTCCACACCCACCAAGTGAAATTTTAATAAGAATAAGAATGCCTTTAACCCAATTAAAGAATAAGGGGGAAGAAGAAGAGGAGGTAGAATGGGAGGAGAAGGACTTCAGTCAGAAATATGGAGTGCCCCCCTTGAGTACAAGAACAGAAAAAGTACACAGAAATTGCACCCCTGCTCAACCAATGCTGAGTACATTAAAGTCATTGTACTAAAGGATGTTCAATACTGGATAAGGAAGAAGCATTATTCTTAACAGGTTACCACGGGAAATCAGGCACACACCCACAAAACATTCTGTTTGGCTTCACAAATCACTCCTTGGCCAAGGAAAACCACATGTCTCAGTCAGGGCTGTGCATGCTGTGCTGCTGTGCAGAATCAAAGTCCACCGCTTAGATTCCAGAGAATGCCTGGTATAAGAGGAAAATACAGGCTCGCTTCTGAGTCACCTCCAGAAAAAGAGGGTTATTTTAAGACTGTGGATGCCTTAGAACTGGAAATCATAAGGAAATAAGGGGGCCCTGGGTACACACACCCTAGGGTGGACTCATCCAAGGGCTCTGCGCACTTCTCTGCACCGCACCCCACTCTGCTGTCCACCAGGGTGCCCTTTGGATTCCCTCCTACTGTCGGCTTGCCCTCGGCCCAGCATAGCAACTGGAGCCGCTGCCTCATCAGCATGACCTTTTACTAGAAGTTCTGACTGGTAACTGGAAAATTACCTTAAGTTTGTCCATTTACTCCCTTCAAACATTTACTGAGTACCTAATTTGTGCAAAACACTGTCCCAAAGGTAAAAAATGCCCAGTGTAAGAAAATAATTCAGACTTTTGCTCCGTGGACCTTATGTTCTAAGGAACTAGAGGGTTAAAAGAAAATATAAAGTATTTCACAAGGAAAAAAAAACCAAACAACCTGACTTAAAAAATGGGATTGAATTTTTTTCTCTTAGATGACATACAAAGGACCGATAAGTACCTAAAAAGATGCTCAGCATCACTAATTATTAGGGAAATGTCAATCGAAGCACAATGAGACATCACCTCACACCCATCAGAATGCTACCATCAAAAACAGTTTTTAAGTTTTTAATAAAACAGAAGAACAGTGTTGGTGAGGATATGGAGAAGTTGAAACTTTGCTGCACTGCTGGTGGGAATATAATAAAATGTGACAGTGCCTCGAAGAGTTAAACATAAAATCACCATATGATCCAGCAATCCTACTTCTGGGTATAATAGAGTCAAAAAAATTGAAGAGTCTCAAAGAGATATTTGTCACTCATCTTCAGAGCAACATTATTCAAATAGCCAAAAGGTAGAAGCAACCCAAGTGTCTGCTGACAAATAAATGGATTAAAAAAATGTGGCACATACATACAATGGATGATTATTCAGCCTTAAAAAAAAAAAAAGAAGCAAATTCTGACACATTCTTCAGTGTGCATGAACCTTGAGGACATTTTGCTAACTGAATGAAGCCAGTCACAGAAAGACAAATGCTAGATGATTTCACTTATATGATATACCAGAATAGTCAGGCCCATAGGGACAGAAAGCGCAGTGATGGTTACCAGGAATTTGGGGGTGGGAGGTTGTCTAAGGGGTGTGGAGTTTTGTAAGATGAAAAGAGTTCTGGAGATGGATGGCGGTCATGGCTGCACAATATGAACATATTTAAAACCACTGAACTATACACTTAAAATGGTTAAGAGGGTAAATCTTATGGTACCTTTTTATAATCCTCTATTACATTATAATATATAATATTATTACAATTATTATATATTTGATATATAATTATATGTTGATAATACACCTTAGTTCCAAAGGTGAAAAGTTCTGTAAAGAAAAATAAAGGCCCGTGGGGTAGGGAGTGCTGGGGCAATGGGAACACTGGGGGGAGGAAGTCTCCACAGGAGCCCAGAGCGCAGGAGATCAGAATCCAGGAGAGGAGGGACGAGGACCTGAGCGTGCTGGGCTTCCTGCTGGCAGAGACGCAAAAGGAAAGGTGGCACATGGAGATAAATCCTGAAGCCCTCAAGCCTGAGGGGGGATATCTAGCCAGTGGTGCCCTGAAGGCACACAGACTCTCCCTGACTCCTGCCTTTGCAGTCCCGAAGAAGGAGAGAGTGCCTTGGCCTTCACAGACGGATCCATGGCCTCGCCGATTTGCAAGTTCAGAAATCTCCGTATTATACTCCTGCATTTAAAATGGTAACTAACCTTGTCTTGTCATCTGTGCCTAGCATTGCCATTTAAATATTCTGACTAGAACTGTGTGGTGGGTGCTTGTCAGTAACAAGCCCTTGTCAAAAGTCCTGACGAAGAACTTTCATTGTTTAGCTCGTATGTTCTCATTAAACCAGTTCCCAGATCACTGGTTGCCCGCTAGAAGGCTCCTTCCCCTGGTCTCATCAGAGGCTCTAGGCCTTGATGGGATGGGTACAGGTCTACATTGCTCAGAGAACCATGCCATGCAATTTTGTATGAGCTGGTGGCACTGGATGTCAGGGAATAATTAATCCAAATGTATCCTATTATTATATAAATGTAAGCAACTCCTGACACTTGAATATTACCTTTATTTTCAAGTCTGTACTAAAAAGAAAATCCTACAAGTCTCCTTGGTAACCAATCCGGGAATTAACCATCACTACTTAACACAAATCATAACCAGAAGTTAAAACAGATGAAAACTACCCTATTTTAAATGCACAATTCCAATTCTAGTTGAATAAAATTGAGTATTGTCACATAGCAATGTTCTGAGTTTACTATTTTCATGTTTAAAGATATGACTTTATGTCATTTATTCATCAATACAGAAACACATAGTTTTACAACAGTTCGGTAAAAAAAATAAACCCTGATAATCAGTCATAGTGGGAAAAAACAAAGACTTTCATTACATCAAATGCAACTTTTTAAAAAACTACTTACATCCAAAGAATCTTCCTTCAAAAGGATAAGGGCCATATTCTGTGATACCAACCGGCAGGAGTATCCTAAGCAAAAGAAGAGACAACGCCCATGAATTTATCATTCCTTCCGTGACTTAAATGTTTTTCAATGGCTGTTTGAATTCAGCCTCCTTTGTTTTATCTTTCTTATTACCACTTTAAAGCCGTTGGCTCATTCGAAAGAACTGAGCAAAAGTGCAGGGTAGAAAAGTTACGTTTAAATTGATTTTGGTTCTTGCAGACAGCTTGATCAGAACAGGGAAGGTCTTCATAACTAACAGCTAAAATAAATACTTGTCAGTTTTCTGTGCATCTGTCTTCATCCTTGTATAACATCAGGACAAGCCTTGGGCTATCTAAAATAACTGCAAACACTTTAGGAAGACAAACGAAATCTCATGGTGCTCCTGTATCAGCATGAACTTGCCTATCATACTGAGATCCCTAATTTGCTTTTTTTAAAAAACAGGTACTTCTCACAACAGATTTCAAAGGCATACTATTACATATCGAGGGAGTTGCTCTACCTACCAAAAGTTTAAAGCAATGTCTATGTCAAGAATTAAACCTGGGTTTGTTGTTTTTTTTTTTTTAAGTTTGTTTTGGAACAAAATTCCTCCAATACTGATTCTTATCAACAATTTCCATCATGTTTTTAAATAATCTCTATAAATGATGCAAGATATTGTTTTCTACCTTACTCCCAGGAGCTGCACATATTTTCTGTGAGGCTCTTTCCCACTCAGGCTTTGCAGTCCACCTGGGACAGCTGCCAGCCCCCCACAGCTCCACAGACCAGGGCGGGCTCGCTGCCGGCCTCTTCCAGTCAAATCCACTCGCCCTGGGGAGAAGGCTCTCCGGCAAATCCCAGGACCAGGATGTCTGTTGGAGCTCTAGTCTTTCTTTCTTTGTTTTGTTTTGTTTTGTTTTTAGGATTTGTTTATTGTTATTCTATTACAGCTGTCCCAGTTCTTCCCCTTTCACCCTCCTCTGCCCAGCCTGTCTCCCCTCCCCCACAGTCCATCCCCTTACCGTTGTCCAGGGCTGTGGGTCATTCACCCATGTTTTTTGATTAGTCCCTTCCCTTAGTCTCTCTTTCAA
>PVKM010001654.1:0-57105 GCA_004027735.1 Carollia perspicillata
AGTGGGAGGAGAGGGTGGGGAGAGGGTACAGAGAATAAGTAGCATAGACGGTGGGGAGAAAATAGACAGGGAGAGGGCAAGAGTAGTGTGGGAAATGTAGAAGCTAAAGAACTTACAATACATGGACATGAACTAAGGAGGTGGAGTGTGGGTGGGAGGGGGTGTGCGGGGTGGAGGCGAATGAAGGGGGAAGTGGGAGAACTGTAATGGCATAATAAATCAATAAAAAAAGATATAAACCATGTGAGAATCCATATGTGTGGGTTTTCTAGAAGAGCCAACATAGGAACATCTACCATAAATCTTTCTTCCTCATGTTTTATCAGATTCACAGTCTGGTTTTTTAATCCTCACCCAAGGATATGTTTATTGATTTGAGAGAGAGAGAAACATCAATCGGGTGCCTCCGGTACACGCCCCAAGGGGGGATCAAACCAACATTCTAGGTATGTGCCCCTGAGTGGGAATCAAACCTGTGATCATTTGGTAAATGGGACAACACTCAAACAAACTAGGCCACCTGGCCAGGACCAAGTTCTACTTTTTTTTAAATATTTTATTGATTTATTTTTAGAGAGAGGGAAAGGGAAGGAGAAAGGTATGAAGAGAAACATAGATGTGCAAGAGAAACATCGATACATCGATAATTGCCCCCAATTTGGGACATAGCCCACAACCCAGGCATGTACCCTGGCCAGGAATTGAACCAATGAACTTTTGGTTTGTAGGATAATGCCCAATCCACTGACCTACACCGGTCAGGGACGACTTTTGCTTTTTTTTTCTTGGCTTTACCAGTGACTGTATAGCCAGCCTATTTGGTGGTGGCTGATATTTCCTATTGATAAGGGAGAAAAGGATGTGACTGTGTCCTCCAAAAGGAAGCTTCACGACTAGCTCACTAAAGCGTTCCTACTCTGTAGATAAACATCAATCTATGGGTCATTTAATAAGAAAACTCATCTAATATCAAAAAACTAGTCACTGGCAGGGCCAAGAATCAGATCCTTGGCTCTTTACTGGCAAAGCCTGTACTCTCTCTCTCTCTCTCTCCTGTTTAATTAGTGTAACCAGAGTGGATGCAAAGAAAAACAGGAAAGGAAAAAGAATGCAACTTGACCATTAGCCTTCCGCTGTGCCTGGCCACACACAGAGATGGTCATCAACTACAAACTTTATGGCATTATCTGTAAGACGAAACATGAGAGATGAATAGCCAATAGGCACTGTGGAAGGATGGTATCAGAGGTGGGTTTTCCTCCAGATAAGTAACTGGGATCACATGACTATGATTCTTCACAGCCAGGCTAGGAAATGAAAATTTTATCATGGGAGCATTAGACATGCATGAAAGAATCCTGGGGAGGGATGTTTCATAGTTGAGCATCTGGGGGAATTGTGTGTCTGGGAGGAAGTAAGTTGGAGGTCAGCACAAGCCCCTGACTGCTCTACTTTGAGGGCCAAGTCACTACTTGCTCTCCACATCTACCTCTGCAATTTGGAATCTGCTGGGGCAATTTCATTCCCACAGAAAAACAAAGCAGGCAGACAGGTACCAAAGAAGAAAGGGCTTTTCCATCAGGCTACCAATATTGGGGTGATCATGACAGCATCATCATTTGCACCCTACATTCATGAAACATGGCTGTCATGGGGCTGATATGGGAGAATCACAGCCTCAAGTTGCACCCTTCTGAGAAGTCACACAATTGCTCGAGTCTCAAGACCAGAAGTCAGATATCTCCAGGGTCCCCAAGCCAAAAGTTCTGCAGTCTGTACCCAGAACCAGAAGTTCACAGGTCCAGGTTCCTGAGACTTAAAGATGGTTAGAACATTGGCAAGGGCTAGGATTCTCCCTATATTGGAATCTGTCAACCTGGGGATTCAGGAATCCAGAGGGCAGGACTTGACTAGACCTGGATTGGGATTCCTGAAGTCTGAACATCCCTGAGGGCCAGCCTGTAGTCCAGCAGCTAGTCGATTTGGGAAATCAGCACAATAGGAGCCAAAGGGTGGAGGGACAAAACAATGTAATTTTGAAGTAGTCAGGTAACCAAAGGACTCTGGGAGACCAAGAGGCAAAGCCTGGGCAGACTGACCCTCAGCCCACCAACCTTCCAGTGAAAGGCATAGTCTCTTCCTGAGGGATCCTATTGTGGGAAGCATAGGACTCAAATATAGGGCTGTCCCCCTCACCTGGCGCTGCACAGAACTGGTGTGAAATCCCTGTGGTGAACCCACTTGCTGCCTACAATCTCTCACCTCCACTCCCTTCTGCCATTCCTTTAGGGAAGCAGCACCAACATCTCAGTCTTCATGAGCAATGAGGATAGCTTTTTTTTCTGACTGAAGAACCTTAATTAAAATACTTTTCAGAGAAAGATACTGTGAATGGAGGCAAAAAGAGTATGCATGAACATATTTGAGCTGGCTTACAAATTTTGATTTTAAAAACATAACCAAGAATATACTCCATTTGCAGTATTTCCTCTTAGCTACCATGTCCTTCTGTAGACTATCATCGAATCTAATAACATGGATCAACCAATGGCTCTTCTGATCAGCAGTTTTGTACTTTCATTGAAAAAAAAAAGGAATGAACATAATAGTACAATGAGGGCTGCAAACATTATCTAAAACCCTGCTTACCTTGGCTACCACCTGGTGTCTGTCTTTCCAGTATGCTCACCTTACCTTCTTGCTCAGATTGAAGAAGTACCCCTCTTGGGACAAAGTGCCTTTTGAAGGTCTGAATGGTGGAGCAGTCATTTAAGATAATCTTTGGTCCTCACACACACTCCCTTTGTCCCATCACAGAGTCTAAGAGTACAGCCTCAGGCTGACCCAGATGCCTAGGAACTACCTAGTATTAAATCCCCTGTGAATGCTAGGCACTACGTTCTCTCCACTCTGATTAGAGGCTGCTGGGGATGGTAGATTTCAGAGGTAAAAGCTTTGACTCTGAGGGTGAGAGGAAGCAGCCCACAGAAACCTGCAGCCTTCTGGGCTGAAACCGTACATACTCCACCTGGGAGCATTACCAGCATACAAATTCATATAGACTTAGCAAGCATATTAAAAGCTTATTTTCTATCCAGCACAGGGCTAGGCTTAAAGGAAGTCACACTAAACAAGGTTCATATGGTCTCTGACCTCAGGGAACTTACAGAAAAGATGATCAAGTCCAATAAACAATTCTAAAAACAGTGTAATGTAGGAAGCATGCCGTCTCCGACTTCCACTTTGGACTTAGAAATGAAGTGGATATTGCTGCCACCACAGCAAAAAGAAAAGGCTCAGTAATTCGTAAAAAAAAAAAAAAACTTTCTAGGCACCATCAGAGAGCTCAACTCACAGACAACTGACTAGCCTGACACCAAGGGGAAGAGAGGTGGACAGAGTTCTGACTCACCTGTAGCACAGGATGAAGACAGTGCCACCAGACAAGAAGGTAAGATTTCTGCTAAAATTTCTAACCAGTTGCTAAAGGCCAAGTGGGGGTTGGTGTGAATTCTCACTCACTCACAGGCTCTTCTTGGGCCACCATTGGGCATCCATGAGGAAGACCGAATGTAGGGCTAGAGGTGGAAGAAAGGCTCCTCCTTGAGCCAGATCCAAGCATTCCTCAAGTGCATGATCTATTTTCCAAGTTACCACAGAAATTTTTGCCAGTGGTTCCCCTACCAGGTAGCCTTTTCCTAACATTGAGAAGCAGTTTGTTCACATTTCCAGCATTTTCTTCACTCCTTTTCAGCTGCTTTCTTGCTGCCAAATTCTAAAGTCAATGCCACAGTGTAAGTTTTGTTACAGCAGCATCCTCTTTCTGATACTAACTTCTGTCAGTTATCTATCCCTACCTGACCACCTCATGTACTCATAATACTGAGTCAGCAATTTGAGCTGCACTCAACTGGGCAGTTTTGATGGCCTCACCTAGGATCGCTCATGCAACTTCAGTCACCTGGTGGCTTCCCTGGAGCTGATGATCAAAGATGGCATCACTCACAAGTCTCCTGGTTGGTGCTGACCACCAGCAAGTCTCCCATCTCCATGTGGCCTCTCAATTAGGAGGCCAACCCAGGCTTCTTCACCCTTTGCTCTCAAGAGTCTTAACCATAGCTAAAAGAGGGCAAACTCCAATGTGTGTTTTTCAAGCCTCTGCTTCCCTCATGTTTGATAATGTTCCATTGGCCAAACAAATCATGTCATCAAGCTTATCGTCAAGGAGTAGAGAAATAAACTCCATCTCCTGATAGGAACAGAAGAGTCACACTGAAGAAAGATTTCCAAGGAGGGATGGAAGAAATTGTAGCAACCATCTACCACATCATTATTCACCCACCCCTATAAATTGTGAATTAGAACACAGGAAACCACTTACTAATACAGCTAAAATTACATAGACTGACAGTAGCATGTGCTGTCAAGGATGCACAGCAAATAAAACTTTCATTCACTGATTAAGGAAGTATAACTTATTTCAACCATTTTTGGAAAACTGGCAGCATCTACTCAAGCTAAAGATACACCTCCCCAGTGACCAAGCAGTGCCATCCCAGGTTTCTACCCAAGAGAAATGAGAATGTGACCACAGTGAGACTCACACAGGAATACTGACAGCAGCATTATTCATAACAGCAAAACCTGGGAAGAATCCAAATGTCCATAAAGACTAGAACTTCAAAATTCTGGTATATTCAGATGATGGAATATTACACAGCAATTTTTAGAAATAATAAAGTACTCATAAAGTGACAAAGATAAATGTCATGGATACTGAGAAATAAACCACACAAGAGAGCATACTGTGAGGTTTCATTTCTGTGAGCAGGAAAACAAATCCATGGTGTTGGAAGTCAGAACATGGGTTACCTCTGTGGGTGGGGCTCATGGACTGGGAGAGAAAATATTTTACATCTTGATGTGGGTGGTACAGACATATGTACAATTCATCAAGGTGGGCATTAAATTTATGAATTGTCACATAAGTTATAACGCAATTAAAACAGAAACAGAACTCTGTGACAACAGGTAAAAATGAAGAATAGCCCCCTTGGGTAAAGCACTGTGGAGACCACGTGGATCCAGACTCTGTCATTTACCACCTGCATAACTGTGGTTCATTCACCTCATCTGCTGGGCCTCAGTTTCCTCCTCTGTGAACTGAAGATAATGAAAGACCTTCCCTTGGTATCATTGTGGGGACTAAATAACTTAAAAGATACAAAGCTTCAGGAAAAACTATCAATTAATACTAAGGTCTAAATAATTATTTGTTAGTATGTTGATAAGTAGTTGAATATTCATTGCTAGGAAGAACAATGGTCATTTTATAAGAAACAATTTGCTAGAACTTATGAAATACCAAAAATCAGCCCTGCCTGATTTGGCTCAATGGGTTAGACATTGTCCTGCAAACCGAAAGGTCACCAGATTAATTCCTGATCAGGACACATGCCTAGGCAACCAATCAATGTTTCTCTTGCGCAACAATGCTTCTTTCTCCCTCCCTTTCCTTCTCTCTAAAAAATAAATACAATTTTTAAACATCAGTTCATTTAATCTCAAACCTTCAAAATACATAAATTTAAAATGACAGAATTACAAGACTGATTCAGAAACCTACAATCATGATGGAAGAGTGCACTGTAGCTCCTTCAGTGAACAACAGATAAGAGACTCCTATGGACTGATGTGTATGTCCCCAAATTCATAGGCTGAAGTCATCCACAATATGATGACATCTAGAGGTGGGGCCTTTGGGAGGTAATAGGGTTAAGGGGGTGGACCCCTTATGGCTGAGGATTAGTGCTATTATGAAAGGGACCCCACAGAGCTCCTTCACTCCTATTATGTGAGAACACCGTGAGAAGTTGGTCATCTGTGAACCAGGAAGTAGGTCCTCACCAGACACTAAATCTGCCAGTACCTCGATCATGGACTTTCAGGCTCCAGAACTGTCAGAAATAAATTCCTATGGTTCATAAGCCACCCAGTCTATGGTATCTGTTATAGCAGCCCAAACTGATTAACACAAAGACCAATACTTATAAATGTGCAAAAGATTTTGAAACACAAATAATATGCTCAATTCAGTACACATGTGAGTGCAATACATTGATTTCAACCACCCATGAAGCACTTATAAAAACTGACCATGTACTAAGTGCATCAGATAGAAACTGTATTCAACTGTAATAAGCCCATTCCAGCCTTCCCTGGTCCACTGTCCTCATCCAAAGAGCCCATGTCACATACCAGTAAGAAGTGCATCCTCTTCATCTTACAAAATGTCCAGAAATAAACGGTCCAGGGCTGGTACAGACACATAGAGACACCAACTGGGGAACCAGAATGGTTGTGACCTCTGGCCACACTCTCTTTAGTTGGTGGCTTTTATCCTCTAGCACTGGATATCATGTCTGTGTGCACAAAAAACAAGTGGAGGCATCTGGCTGAATGACATCACTCCTTTCCCACCTCTGTCCCAGGAGTCACATGCAACTTCTCATGCTGACCAGCACTGGGGGGGCGTGGCCTTCTCTCACTGCAGAAGGGCTGGGCCATGGAGGTTTTTTCATAGAGCACATTACCACTCTGAACAAAAAGCAACTAAGTTATATTGTAAGGAAGTGGTTTTGGTCTGCAACTACTAGAATGTGCTGCACTAGACCAAAAAGCAAATCTCAACAAATACCTAAGATTCAATAACACAAAGACCACATACTCTGTTCACAACATAATTGATTATAAGCAGCAATAAAAAGGCAACTGTAAAATTCCCAGATATATGCAGAAACTTTCCAGAATGACAGAAATGATCTATATATTCAATGGGTGTTGTTTACACATATGTATACATCTATCAAACTCATCCAACTCACAAGGTTTATGTATTCCACTATAAGTAATTATACCTCTATGAAAATATAACCATGTACAGTTATTTTAAAATTGAATTCCAAATAAATGTCAAAGATTTAATCATAATGATAACCAAGACAATATTTAGAATCTAACAAAAATGAAATTAGACACCAAAACAAGTGAAGTAGTAGCTAAACGAGTACTATGAGAAATGATCACAGGCCCAAATGTTTCTCTTTTTACAAACTGGAAGTTAATTAGCAAGGGGCCCACCAAAAGAATGACATGCTGATAAAGACAGGCCACCATTCCTGATGTTTTCTCTCCTGGCGTGGGTCCTTTTATGCACAGTAAGTGAAGAGCTGTGCCTGAAGGCCTTCTCGCACTGATTACATTCATAGGGTCTCCCTGCAGTGTGGGTTCTCACGTGCACCATAAGGTGTGAAGACTGGCCAAAGGCCCGCCCACATACCTGACATGCATAGGGCTTTTTGCCAGTGTGGGTCCTCGCGTGTTTCCTGAGGGATGAGGGCTCACCAAAGGCTCGCCCGCATTCCTGGCACACATAGGGCTTCTCTCCAGTGTGGGTTCGCATGTGACTCTTGAGGGTGGAGAGGCGACTCAACACCTGACCACAAGTAGTACACTCATAAAGTTTCTCCCCCGTGTGGATCCTCTTGTGAACATTTAGATGGGTGCTCGTCCGAAAGGGCTTCCCACATTGGCTGCATTTGTATGGTTTCTCTCTGGTATGAGTCCGCAGATGGGTCTTCAGGGACGAATGCTCCCTGAAGGCTTTCCCACACTGACTGCACTCGAAGGGCTTCTCTCCAGTGTGAGTCCGCACGTGGCTCCTCAGAGAGGATGGCTGGTTAAAAGCTTTCCCACAGTCCTTACATTCATAGGGCTTCTCACCCGTGTGGTTCCTCTGGTGCAAAATCAGGTTGAAGTTCCTCGTGAAGGTTTTCCCACACTGACTGCATTCGAAGGGTTTCTCTCCTGTGTGAGTCCTCATGTGGCGACGCAGATTCGAGGAGTACTTGAAGGCGTGCCTACACTCCTCACATTCAAAGCACTTCTCTGAGGTATGGGTCTTCTCATGCCTGATAAGGTCGGAGCTGTATCTGAAGGATTTTTCACATCTGTTACATGCGTAGGTTTTATCTCCACTAAGGATCTTCTCACCCACTATTAGGTGAGTACTCTGGAAGGCTTTCCCATCCTCTTGGCAGTTGTAGGGGTTGCCTCCAGCATGAATTCTCTCATACTGAAAAAGTTGTTTAATGCTGTTGAAGGTTTTCCCAAGTTCATTCATCATATTTGCAGAGTTTTCTCCAGGTGGAGGCTGCTCCTGTCAAATGAGGAAAATGCAAAGACCAAACATCGTTACAATCAACATTCTCCTCCAAGTGAACTGTGTATGGAATCAAGGCATTTCTACAGCTGAAGCATTCACCACTTTCATGTGTCTGTACTATTTCTACCTACATTCTGTGAAGTGGATGCGAAACCACAAAAAGCCATCATTTCCATTTCTTTCACAGGGCTTCTTAGATGCAGACTTTTTCTGAATTGCTTAAGGCTACACTAAGTTTGTTTGTGTGTTTGTTTGTTTCTTTATAGAGAGGGGAAAGGAGGATGAAAAGAGGGTGAGAAATATCCATCAGTTGCCTCTCACACACCCCAGCCAACCTAATCCACCAACCCACACCATTCCAGGCTTCACTAAGTTTTAAATGCACTATGTCTGTGTCCCAATCGTGAAACATGGTTAGGTATGAGAACTCTGTCAATATGCGTCTTGATCTGCATTTCAAGTTTTCTCTCACTTCATGATTCACAGACTCTCTCCCAAGAAACAGGATTCTCCTGGGTGAGCACCCCTTGCCTTCAATCTCTCTCTAGCCTCTAGTGCTGTTTTTCTTTTTCTTTTTTTTAATATTTATTTATTTTTAAGAGAGAAGGGAGGGTGAAAGAAAGGGACATAAAACACTGATATGGAGAGAAATATCCATTGGTTGCCCCTCCCATGCCCCCTCACTCGGGACCTGGCCCACAACCCAGACCTGTGCTTTGATTGGGAATTGAACCGGCAACCTTTTGGTTCACAGGCCAGCACTCAATCCACTGACCCACACCAGCCAGCACTGTTTTTCTGAGCAACAACAACCCCAGACTTTTCCTACTATAGAGGACCAAGAGGAGTCTTTCTGTACCTTACCTTTCTCAGACCAATAGATGGGATCTCCACAAAAATACCTTGGTTAACAATGGAATCTTGGGGTTGAAGCTGAGGTTCTGAAATGAATTAAGGAGGAAAAACAGTAAGTGTACAGAGAAGGAAACTATAGGACCAAGTGGACCAAAAAAGTAAGCTAGGCACATGCAGAGTATTTTTTTAAATACTGATCTTAAACACAGAAAGAAATGGTGAAAAGGAGAAATGTATCAGAGAGTAAAGGAAAATTTTAAGGCATTTGGCTATGTGAGGAGTCATGTACTTACAGAAACGAAGGACAGAAATAGTAGATAATTTACTAAGATTGGGACTGATGTTGAGAGAAAGTATTAACAACCTACAGTGGGGAGGAACTACATGAACTCTACACATGGAAATGCCAAATGTGAAGAGCAGGTAGGATAAATCCTTCCATAGAGCCAAAGTACTGAAGATAAAAAGAGGAAAGGGGAAAAGAAAAAAGGTGGCACTCACTAAGGAAGCTCAAAAACAGCCTCTTCTGTCAAAGGCATTGAAAGTATTTCCCTGACTGACACTTTCCAAATCTAACATTCATCTTACTGATCTCAGCTGCACTCCACTCACCTGCCTGGTGCTTACCTGTTCTGGCTCCTGGGAAGATTCCTCTCTCAGTGGTCCACATCGCTTCTCTTTGCCCCAAATAGGAAAAGGTACTGAGTGTACATAGTTGACCTCCTGGTTGTGGGGAAAGACACATAGGGTGGGCAGACTGCACCTGCCCCAAAACCAGGGCTGACAAGCTTTAGCAGTGGAGGGGTGGGAGCAGTGAAGTGAGCATGCCTAAATCCTGATGGGCATGGCAGAGCTCTTCCACTAAGAAACAAGCTCCCTCACTGGGTCTCTGGGGACGCTGTTACATTCTGGTCCCCAAAACCGAGAGCCTAGCTGTTTGAGAAGCCTGACACAACAGACAGACCTTCATTTCCATGGGGAAGCCACTACACTGTAAGCACCATCATGGCAGGACTTGTCTGTTTTTTCCCCTCTCAGTTCCAAGAACCCACACTTGCTGGGTGTGTGTGTGATGAAGCGATGAGACAGCCTTACCCACTGAGGCCAGGTTCCTGTAGTTCTCCAGCATCACGTCTCTGTACAGGATTCTCTGCGCAGAGTCTAGAAACCTCCATTCTTCAGGGGTGAAGAGCACGGTCACATCTGCAAAGGTAACTGGTTCCTAAAATGCACACCCAACAGGCTCAGTCAGGGGCCACCTCTGCCAATACTCAAGAGGATGATGGGGGACGGGCAAGCCTGGGGCAGGTAGCCACTGTGCAAAGTATTTTCAAATGGGGCCCTGAAGTACCTCAGAATCCGCTCCTTGGCTTAGGCCTCAAAACTAAAATTCTTCTCTCTCTAGTCTTCCCTCCCAGAGGGAGAGAATCCAGAGGCATAGTGTCAAAGGACCTCAACTTTATGATAGGACTTAGCTAGTTGTCCTTTGACAACTAGCCAGGAAGCCCTTGCAGTTGTATTCCCCACCAGTCCCATGGTCCAGTAGAGCTGAGCCTCCTGCAGGCAAGACAGAGATGCTTGCTCAAGAAGACTGAGAAGGTTATAAGAAGAGGACAGCTCACACCCTTCATTTTCCTTCTTGACGTTCAGCAGCATATGGCACTCGAAAGCCTAGGGAAGGTGTGACTAGGGCTGGCGTCACTACCAGAGCTGGCCTCTACTGGCTGCGACAGGCCCATTGCCTGGTGCCTCGATACCAGCTCTGTGGGGTCGAGAAGCTCCAGGCCATGGGAAGGGGACAAGGAGGCAAAGCAAGAAAGAAGAGCAAGAAGGATGTCCTCTTTACCTGTACACAGGTGGATGGCACTGCAGGAACCACAACTTCTTTATCCACTCTCTCCTCCTGCAGCCACTCCGGGTCATGAGCAGGCAGAGCTAGAGGAGGAGAGGAGAGCTGTGAGGCCCAGTGAGTTCACTCCAAGGCCCAAGGGCTGCCCACCCAGATGGTAGTGACCACAGGTGTACACACATGTATGTACACACTCATAGGGACACACAGTACTCATACCCAGTCCCCTTCTCAGTCTTTTGTACACTCTCCTCCTCCATCTCACCTCTGGCTAGCATGCCCATATGGCAGACCTTCCTATTCTCACCCCGCTCAGTCCTCTCTGCTTCAGCAGCCAACCTGCCCCTCTGGGCTTCAGTTCCCAACTCAACTTCACAAGGCCCAGATCTGCCGGCTGACTCATATCTGAACTCCAGACCCAGACACCCAGACTTGACTCCAATCTCTCCACCTACCTATCTGGGGGAACAAGAACAGAATATCCAGAATGAGCCAGATGGCAGGGCTGTCACCCCAGCAGGCAGAGGACAGAGCCTCGAGCCTCAGAGGATTATTCTCAGGCCTTGATCTTGCCCTGCTGTGTTTTGAACTGGCTTGGGACCCAGGATCCCTTTCTTCTCTCCCACTGGGAATGGAAATGTCGGTCCTGAGCCTGTCCTGCCCTTGTATTCTGGATGCAGAGATGCCCTCCTCTGGTTTCACAGGTTCACAGATGAAGAGACAGTATGCCCCCAAGCTGGACCACAGCCTGAGTCAACCCTTGTACCTGATTTGGGTGATCTGTATGATGAAATTATTGACTTTCTGAGCTGATGAGATTTAGATGAGGTTTTAGACTTGGAGTTGATGCTGGGATGGGTAAAAATTTGGGGTATGTTGGGATCATGTGAATGTATTTTGCATGTGGGGAGGACATAAATTTGGGGGAAGCCAAAGGCAGACTGTTATGGGTTGGATGCTGTTCCCCAGTAAAAGAGGAAGTTCTACCTCCCAGTACCTCAGAATGTGACCTATTTGAATTACAGGGGTTTTGCAGATGCAATTACTTAGGATGAAGTACAGTGGAATAGAGTGGGCTCTCAATCTAATGACTGGTGTTCTTACAAAAAGAGGAAAAGAGACACTGAAACAGGGTCACATGTGGGGAGACGGCCAAGTGGCCATGCAGGCAGAGACTAGACCGATGCATCTACAAGCCAAGGGACACCAAGGATGCCACAAGCACCAGAAGCCAGGAGAGAGGCAAGGAAGGACCAGATTTCACAGGAAGCACGACCCTGCCAACACCTCGATTTCAGACTTCTGTGCCCTTAGAACTATGAGGCATAAATTTCTCTTGTTTTACTGCCCTCCTAAAAAAAAACATGCACTCACCACCTTTTTCCCAAGTCTGTTCCTCCTCCAGTGTACCCAATCTCAGGAAATGACATCCCCACCCTAGATGAGAAATCTCACCCCTCTCTGACACTCAACAGACCCCAGCAACTAATCCACAAACAATGAGTTGTGACCCCTCTCCATGAGGCACCCACAGTTCCCCAACCCCACCCACCCATTTCCTTTCCTCCTAACCTGGCCCTCTTCATGGCTAACACCACATCACACCTTCCTCCCTCTTAGATTCATATAAATGTCACTCCCACATGACTTAGATGTCACAACCCTGCCCCCTACACCATGCTTGGCACATAAATGCTCTGGATCATCCTCTAAATGTATAGACACACAGCTCACCAAAACTGTCTCAACTTGACCTCTTGCATGTCTCAGAATGAATGTTCCATCCTTCCCTACCATGCAGATAAGCGTTAATACAGCAGTTTTGACTGTGCTCCTTAGCAAGGCTGATGGCAGGGTTGGACCCCTGGCTTCAGTCCACAAACTTGGATTTCAAGAGGGTTCCCACCACCCTTACTGATAAGAGGAGTATACTCTGCTTAAACTGTCTGTAGAGTGTAGTCTGTGCTCCATGCCTGCTTTCCTTCTAGGAGTCTGGAGTGTAGACATGCTCTGGGCAGAAGGCACACACATACCCAGCCTTGAGTGAAATCCCAGGATACAAAGTCTCTAATGAGCCTCCTGGCAGACAACACTTCACACCTGTTGTCCCTGCATGTTGCAGGGAATTAAGTGCATCCCGTGTGATTCTTCCGGGAGAGAGGTCTAGATACTTGTGCCTGGTTCCCTCCAGACTTCACCCCATGCGCATTTTCCCTAGGCTGATTTTGCTTCGTATCCTTTCCCTGTAACAATCCATGGCCATGCACACAACTGTATGCTGTGCCCTGTGAGGCCTCCTAGTAAGTCATCAAACCTGAGATTGGTCTTAGGGACCCCCACCACTTCGACTCCACACCCACCCCAAGTCTAGGCCTCCACCACTCCTTTCCTAACTGCCATCATCCACCATTCACATCCTCCCTGAGGCCCACCATCCTCCCAGGTCCTGGAGGCTTCTGTTAGAATCACAGGTACATGGGCCCACTCACCTAATGCATCCCTACCTTCCAGAAGCCTTAGGACATGAGCCAGAGTTCCCTGCCCAAGTTCCCAGGCACTGAAGGATCTGCAGCCCACTCACTTTCCAGTCAGCTCACCCCACTTCCCTGTGCCCTCTTCCCACAGACTGCCATGGGCCCCTGGGCATGCCAAGCTCTCTCCCCGTGAGGGGTTTTCCAGAAGCTGTTTCTAGGCCTCAAATTCTCTTGCCAAACCTTCTCCAAACATCACATCTGGCCACCTAAATGATACAGCAACTGATCTAATCCAGAGCCTGAAGTTAAAGTTAACATGTTATCTGTCCTTCAGAATTTTCCCCCTACATCTCAGTAAATGTGCCTTTTAACCTCATTTTTTAAAAGTTCATTTAAAACATGTGCCATGTATAGGAACTCAGCTGTAATCTCCATCATCGTCATAATTGTGCTGTGAAGAATTTAATCTCTCCCAAAGAGAGGACTGGCCTTTTGTCACAGCTCAGTGGGGGCTGCTCTTTCTTAACAGAAAGATCTAGGACAAAGAAAAAAATCTGAGGACTGTGAAAGTGCCTTTCCCCCTGAACGCACAGATCACAAGAGGCCTCCATGTACTCTCTCCCAGTGGTGCTGGGCGATGCCGGCAGTCAGAGGAGATGAAGGCTGCAGGTGAAAGTTCCCACAGGAAAGCCAGGCCCTCTGACTGTGATTCCACCCAGTTCTCACTCACCAGAAGCCCTGGCCCCCCAGAGGTTGGAAATGCCCAGTGCAGGGTCCGGTGTGGCCACCCTTTGAATCTGCACAGCCGCCTTCAGGCCCTGGACAGAGGGACAGGGACAGGTTAGAGTTGCATGGTGGTCGATGGGATCCACCCACACCTGCTCACTCTGACTGAATCTGCATGACCTGCATTTCCTCATTTAGAGAACATACTGATAAAAGGACAGGCCCTGATTACCTGCCCAGATCTACTGAATTCTTCAAGAACTGCGACTCCTACAAGGCTAGAGAGGAGGGGCCCCAGTGCAGGAGGCCTCCTCTGAGCAGCCTCCAGCTGTGAGGGGAACGCTGAAGCAAAGCAGGCAGTGGGTGCCAGCAGGCTGAGGGATAGAGAGAGGGTGCAGGGTAGACCCATGCAAATGAGGGCAGTTAGAAAGTTATTTCCAGAAGGACACCCTGTGGTGGGAGAAAGCATTTGAATGCTGCTCTACTGGTGGCTGCTCCCTCAGGAATCTGACCTGACTTGCACCTCTAAGGGATGCCTCTGGCCTGTGTCCAGGGCGGGACCAGTGGAAGCAGGAGCCTATAAGAAGCCGTTTCGGCTGAGGTGGGTACGGGTGTAATGGTGAATCTGGCAGGGTGGAGACAGTGGGGACAGGAGAAGCAGTCTGAGGTCGGTTACAGTTTGGCGGAAAAGTTGTAAGACTTGGTGGTAGGTGGGAAGTAAATGCAACAGGCCCCTCAGGGAAGGCGATGGGCAGGGGGAGGTAGGAGGCCCCTTCTCCTCAGAGCAGGGCACATCCTAAAGTGTCCCTCTCAAATACAGTCACCAGCCTGGACACTCCTCATGGAGCCCTCAGAACACAGGACCCGCTCATTCCTACAGGTTTCCTGGTCATGGACAGGGTGGGTGTGACAGTAGGAAGTGCAGGAAGAAAAGCTGGACCAAGAGAGGCAGGGCCAGGGTGGTAGCTCCTGTCACCTGCCACCGTCTAGGTTTGCCTTCCATGCAGAAATGCTCAGGCGGGCCTATTCAGTTCTTATCAGGAGCTAAGCCTGGACTTCTAGCATGTTATCAGTTCCCAACAGAGGGCCCTGAATTAACAGGGCCTCCTCATTAACAGAAGAAATCCTGCACCCCAGGCCTTACTGGTTGAAGCCCCTGCAGCATACCACCTCCCAGGCTTACTGTGTATCCAGAAGGCCAAGGCGACTCCCAGATAGCTGGCTGATCCTCCGAAGATGAAAATATCCCCCTCTTACCCATCATGGACCAGGTCTGCATCCTCAGGTCCAATCCTGGCTCCTTAAAAAAAGCGTGGAGAATGCTAAGCAGGACAGAGGTAGCACTGAGGCTGTTTCCAGCCTCAGAGACCCTTGGTTTAGGGGCAGTGAAGTCAGAAGTAGGGGCACGTGGGTCTGGCAGTTCCAGATCCAGTGACTTTTATTCCACTGAGGACACCAGACACTCAGTCCGAGGGTCTGAGGACAGATCACGGTGGACCTGACCCCTTTCTGGTTCTGGGGTCCCTGGATAGAGGTTAGGCCATGAGCCCTCAGAGGGACTACAGGATGTTCAACCACAGAAAGGTTGGAAGCCCTTGGTTCTGAAAGTGAACCATGGTCTGTATTTATCTATTTAGCACCCATCACTCACAGGGCCAAACTATGGGCCACAGCTGTTTGCATCTCCCTGTCACCCAGAACCACCTCCTTAGCCACCTCTCACATAAGGCAATACTCTTCCATCCTAAATCATCCAGGCCAGGTACCAGACAACTAGGGGAGCCCCTGGGCCCAAGGTCTGGAATTATTCGAACTCAGCAATCCTGTTTGTCCTGCCCTGTGGAAACCCCCATACAGGCCCTGACCTAAATTCCTCCCTTACCCCTTTCTGCCTCCTCACTGACCTGACGTTTTCCCCTGTGTGGCCCCATTGGCATGGCAAGCCCTCTGCTCTGAAGGAATGCGAGTCAAAGACATCGGTGGCATCAGTCTCTCTGAGTAATCAGTCACCTCCATAAATTAAAGTCCCACGGGTACATTTTGAGACAAACGTTTTCATCAAAGTAATTTTGACACAGATTATTCCTCTTGAAAAATAAGTTTTTTAGGAGCACAGCCTATTTGTTCAACATACTGACTGAGCACTGTTAGTGTGGACACTATGGATCCAGCCAAGAACGAAATTGTCCAGCCTCCAGGAGCCAGTGGCTGTGGAGAGAAGACTAAGCCTAGAGACACCCCTTCCTCAGTTTCCTTTAGGGCTCTTCTAAGAGCAATTCCCAGCCCCTCCACTGACCCCAAAGGGGAGGCTGCAGGGCCTGCCAGTAACACTTACTCCCATGCTACAGGGAGGTCTCAGAACTACCATAGTGGGCCTCAGTGATTGGAACGAGGCTGGAACAAGGCAGTGATTGGAACTATCACAGGAATGGTGGAAGGGCTAGCTGAAGAGTCAGCACTATCAACCAAGTGGCGGGTTGTGTGACCTCAGGTAGTATATTCTGGTGGCTGAGATGGTGGTCTCAGGAGTTAGGCCTGGATTCAGGCCCAAATCCAGCTTGACCACTTGCAGGTTATGTGTCTTCAGGAATGAACTGCTCTATTTCTGTACATGTGTCTGGAAGTGGATCTCCTCTGCCCACTTAGAACATTCTGCGAGCACCTATTTCCTGGGGGATAGATGCAGCAGAAGAGGCCCCTCCTCTTCCACACTCAGTGCCCACTACTAGGCCGGACTGGAGTTCTATGAAGGTGCTGGAGCCCCATGCTGAGAGGAAAGAGCCACAGAAACCAGAGAGGGCCTGTCCACCATAACACCCTCCCTCCTCCCCTCCCATGGTCCAAGTGCAGTGAAAGGTCACCGGTTCAATCCCCAGTCAGGGCACATGCCTGGGTTGCAGGTTTGGTACCCAGTTGGGACACATGCGAGAGGCAACCAATCAATGTTTCTCTCCCTGCCTTTCTCCCTACCTTCCCTTCTCTCTAAAAATAAATAAAATATTTTTTTAAAAAGAAGTGGAGATGGTAGGGGCCTAGAGATGCCTTCACTAGCACCTACCAGTCCATTCCTTCACTCAGCAAGCCTCCACTGAGGGCTCTATGACACAGAATGCTTTGTAATGGGGTTGCTGCACCAATCATATCAGATGATGGCCCTATAATCCAGCAGCTCCAACAACACATTTGCAGATCAAGTCCTCAAAAACCACACGCCCTTTCCCAAGCAGCTACTAGAAAACATCCTCTACCTAAACAAGAATGTAGACCAAGAACAGCAAGGACCCGGGGAGGAGAAGGGGGTCTCAGCAGCCCTGGAGTCCATTGCAGGATGAGCAGGGGTGACAATTTGGGCCACCTAACAGCCCCTATCAGGCTGTGCAGGGTGAGGCTCCCTGTGCTCAGGGCAAAGGAAGAGGACAAAATGGACTGAGACCTCTACAACCCGGGCCATGCCACCCCATCCTCTGGGCCAGCATCTGTGATGCCAAGAGGCCAACACCATTCATAACAAAGGCAAGGGAGTGCAGACTGAGGGACCCCAGAGATCTCATTGGCTCTGAGACAAGCAGGCTCAGCCAAAGGGTGAAGCTGGGCTGTGTATCCCTCCACCCAAATCCTAATCCTCAAAATCCCCAAGAATGAGAAGCCAAACTTTGGAAGTTCCAGCACTTTGGGAAAGCAGGAACGCGGGGCCAAAGTGGGGATGGAGGTGCTGTGTGTATCTTCGTATGCACTGTAATGTACGAGCTGGTTCTGAAGGTTCTTTCCCACTTTGAAAAGGGCTTCTTTCCAGTCTGAAGTCTCGACTTGTCTCTTAAACAGGGAAGGATCCCTGACAACTTCCCCACGTTCTTTATAATCAGACTGGCCCTCTCTCCTGTGGGTTCTCTTGTTCCTGTCCAGGAATCGTTCCTCCAGAAGCCTTCCCCTCCGCAATTAAAGCATCAGGTGCCTTCTCTCCTGGAGGAGTTTGCCCCTGGCAAGGGGTGAATGATGACAAAAAGCTCACCAGCATCCATGCCACACCCAGGGATGCTCCCTATTTGCAGCATTTTAAGAGGTGCACCTTGTTCATACAAGCCGAGTTCTCTGAGGACACTGCAGGCTCTACCACCAGGCCTTCTCACATGCGTAACCTTTCTGGGGCTTCCCCAACAGACAGCATGTTCCTCATGATTGTTGCAGAGTAAATCGCCCTTCACACAATCAATGTCTCACTCACACTGATGGAAATGTGTACTTGGGGGAACCATCTAGGAAGATGGAGTCATGAGCAACAGGTGGCATTTACCCAAATTAATGAGTCACAGACTATGTGACTAGTCATATTCATTTATAATCATAGTGTCCCCTCAGACACTGGGTGGGAAGGGGACATTCTTAAGGACCTGCCCTAGATCAAATGTCTCCCTGGCCCTGGAGTACATTTTCAACTCACGCATTCCTCAACTTCTCCAATGAGAAAGAATAAAGGATCACTCACTATGAATCCTACCATTTGCAAATCATGGGATGAATTTTCCTCCAAAATATCCTGCGTAGCAGTAGACTCTTTGGGTTTAGGTTGAGATTCCCAGTCTAAAATAAGTTGGAGCCAAAAAGAAACAAAAGGAATTTTTTTTCAGAAATACTGGTATGAAATTGACAAAAGAAAAATAGGTTTTTAAAAATCCTGAACTAAGAGGACTAAAGGATAATGGGAAAAATACAATAAAAATATATATATATAAAATAAATTTAAAAAATAAAAATATTGCCCTGACTGGTGTGGCTCAGCAGACTGAGCACTGGCCTGCAAACCAAAAGGTCACTAGCACTAGTTCAATTCTCAGTCATGGTACATGCCTGGGTTGTAGGCCAGGTCCCCAGTTGGGGACGTGCAAGAGGCAACCAATCAATATCTCCCTCCCTCTCTTTCTCCCTCCCTTCCCCTCTCTCTAAAAATAAATAAATAAAATAATTTTAAAAATTAGCCCTGGCTGGTGTAGCTCAGTGGATTGAGCCTGCAAACCAAACAACCGTGGTTCAATTCCCAGTCAGGGCACATGCCTGGGTTGCAGGCCAGTTCCCAGCAGGGGACATGTGAGAGGCAACCATACATTGATATTTCTCTCCCTCTCTCCTTCTCTTCCCCTCTAAAGATAAATAAATAAAATCTTTTAAAAATTTTGTCATTAAAAATTTTTTTTAAAAAGGGAATTTGAAACATATCTTTTCTGAGACCAAAATGCTAGAATGTGAAAAACAGAAGAAAAGCTAAAGAAACTCCCTTGACAAATCTCACACCAAATAACCTTATTTCCCTCAAAATAGAGGGCCTTTGAAATGCTCTAAGACTGATAATTTCTAGCGCACTGCCCCCATACCAGGGCGGGTCACAAGATCGCTGTGTCCTCTGATACTCGCCCACACCCATGGCATGGAGAATGCCTCGTTCTGCTGCCCTCAACTCTTCTCATGGCCCCACCTGGAAGCAAACATGGGTTTACATAGTGGTGTCCCTGCTCACGGAGAAAGACATACGTGCTGAGGGAAGGAGGGAGCGAGGGAGGACTTACAAAGGAAAAGAAACACTTCCCCATTGGCCACCCAGCTTCTACAGGGACTTCAGCTCCAGATGCTGAACAGTACAATGCTACAAAGTGATTACACCCAATTTCTAATGAACTTGGCAAAGCTCTTTAACAAGGGCCTAAACCACAAACATCCTCCTCTCTGCCCCATGGGACTAATGTTCTCTAAGTCCTAAAGCCAGGGTCAATGAGATCCACACAAGTCCTGCCTATGGAAAGAATTAAGTCAATGCAATGGATGGAGCTCTGTTATCCTGTGGAAACCAGTGAACAGTAAACACCACGAAGCCTACACCACATCCTTGTGGTCATGTGGCAGGCGCTTATTAAGCACAAAGGATTTAAGCATTTAGAGCCAGCCTTACCCCTAGTAGCCAGGGTCCAACAGTTGTCCAGCATTCCATATCTGTACAGGTTCCTCCTCGCATCGTTCAGCAACTCCCACTGCTGGACAAGCCCTGCTGCCACATCCTCGAAGGTGACTGATTCCTAAGACAGCATACATGCTCTGGCTCAGCGAGAACCACCCCCATCATTCTGAAGAAGGGAAACCCAGCACAAGAACACTGAGACAGGGGCACTCTCCATCCCAGAGCTCAGCAAAACCCACCTGCTGTTTGTCTTTGTAAATAAAGTTTTATCAGCACACAGCCATGCCTGTGTGTTTGCCATAGATGTTTTTGTGCTACAAAGGCAGAATAGAGCAGTTGCTGCAAGAGACCACATGGCCCACCAGGCCAAAAATATTTTTCTTTTAACCTTTGGTTAAAAGTATAAGTTTTGGCTCTCTTTATCACATCACCGAACGGTGATGGCAGAGCCTGCACCTCTGAGCTCAGAGAGTTTTTCCTAATCTCCTTATTTGAGGCATCAGAAGTTTGGATTTGATCACTTCATTTTCGTGCTGTCCCTAGGTCCACTCCCAAGACTTATATAAGCATTTAGTAATCTTTTGTGCCTGTTAAGATAGGACTTTCATTACAACTGAGACACTCTATGGCCTTGTAATGTCACAGTTCTCTCCAGAGGCAGTATCCAGTTCAGCTCTCTGGGGTGATGGGAATGTTCTCTGTCTGCACTTGCTCAAAGGGCAGCCACCAGCATGTGTGGCCACTGAGCACTGGAGAAATGTGGTTCATGCAACTGAGAAACTAAATATTTTAATTTCATTGGATTTTAATTCATTTAAATTTGAATTTCTATAGTCACATATTCACAGTAGGTCTCACAAGGGAGAGCAAGGATGGCCCTAGAGGAGCTCTGTGTCCATCTCTAAACGAGCCCCACTCTGCAACCAGATTCAGCAATTAGGCCCAGAGCCTGTCCTCCAAGGCCAGCTCTCTCCAGAGGTCAGGCACTGAAAGAGGTCACCAGGTCTCCTGGAGCAGGGCAAAAGATGCTCCACACTTTCCCTCCCCTTTCTTCCTCAGCTGCTGAGGAGAGAGGGGGAAGAGTTCAGAGTACATAATTATCTACCCCCACCATCCCACTCCCCAATGCCTCACCATGACGCCAGCGCCAGAGTGGAAGGTCTCAGTAGGCATCCTCCCTGCAATAAAAGAGGCCAAGTATAAGAAGGGGTGAGGGTAGAAGCAGAACTCCAAACAGGGGTTTAACTCAGGTCATTCCATTTTGGTGGGCCACTAAGCAAAAACCCAATAAGCAACATACTTGGCCTGCCTCACCTTCCAGGCTATGGCACCTGACTATTTCTTCCACTGCCTCTCACCTAACTAAAGGATCGTCTGTCCTCATATTCCCTCAAAATACCTCTCACAGCCTCTACTTTTCCTCCACTGTCTTTATCCAGTTGTGATTTTTATATTTACTTGTTTGGGTGGTTTTGCCTCTCCCTCCAACCATGATGTAAACTAAGCATAGGCCTAGTCCATTTCTTTTGAGGACCCCAAATTCCGCCACCAGCACAGCACTTGATGCATCTTTATATATTATATTTATACTTTAAAAGGTCAGATAGTAAATATCTTAGAATTTATGGGTCATACACTCTCTATAACAACTATTTAACTGCATTTGCAGCATGAAAACAGTCATAAAGAACATATAAAAACACCCTGGCCAGTGTGGCTCAGTTGGTTGGAGAGTTGTCCTGCACACCAAAAGGCTGGGGGTTCAATTCTCCATGAGGGCACATATCTAGGCTGCAGGTTCGATCCCCAATTGGGGTATGTATGGGAGACAACCAATCAATGTTTCTCTCTCACGTCAATCTCTCTCTCTCTCTAAAATCAATAAACATATTTATTTTTAAAAAAGAACACATAAAAATATGTCTCAATAAAACTACTTATAGAAACCAGTATTGGGTCAGATTTGGCTCATGGGCCATAGTCTGCCAACACCTACCTAATATTATGCAGTAGAGAGAATATATCAATTACCAAGCTCTCTCATTCTACCTCCTACACATGTCTCAAACACTGCATCTTTTCCAGTTCCACAAGCATCATCAAAACCCAACTACCATCATCTGAAACCTGAACTTATCCAAGCTCCTATATATGGACCCTACTCATCCCAAACTCCATGCTCAATCCAACAGCCGATGTTTTACCTAAATTACAAACAAAATCATGGCTATTGCCTACTTAAAACTCTGACCAGTTTCTTCCCAGTGGCCTTAGAACAAGGTCCAAAGTTTATAATGACCTTCAGAGCCATGCTTTCCTCTCCAACCCAGCTCATCCATTCCATATTTTATTTTCCCTACTTTGGCTTTCCCATTCTTTCCTGGCTCCTGGAAGGCTCCTGGAGGCTTGGAACTGCCTGAAGGTCTGTGCATCTGCAAATGTTCTCTCAAATCTCTTCTCCATTCCTACTCCACACCCCAATCCCCTGGCTAGCTATATACAACTCATCTTTTAGGTTCAAACACTTGTCCTTTTTAAGATGTTTTTCCTGACCTCTTCCCCAAATTCTCCCATATCACTTTTTGCCATGATTAAAATCTGTCTTCCCAGCTAGAATAAAACCTCCGTGGAGATAAGCACTGATTCTATTTTGGTGGCAGCGTTTCCCCCTGTTCAGAGCTCAGTCCATCCAGGGAACTCCCAGGACACGTACCAAACTATCAACACTCCCCCAAAACACTTCAGCACAGCCAGCCTAAGGATACACATGCCTGAGCATACAGACACATGAAACAATGTAACAACACAAAAATCAACATAAAAGTGACTTAAAATATCTGTTCATATAACACAAGCCACAAGAGATTTCAGATGTCTTTAAGGAACATTAATTCTTTCTAAAAAGGCAAGATGATACTGTTTCTCTTCAGACCATATAAATCCTTTACCTTTTACTAAAAAGGCAAGATGAGACATGTATTCTTTTTGCAAACAAGAATTGAAATCTGATGTTTCATTTTCCTCCAGAATTAATATTTTCATTTCTCAGTAGAGTGAGCTTTAACCCTATTAAAAAGAAAAAATTCCATCTGTCGCCAACTCAATTTCAATTCCCACTGTTAACTATGTCATCTTTTTCCTAGAGTTCCGCATGTTTTGAAGCTCTGTAGTAAATTATAGGCTTGGGGTAACTGAGCCAAAGTGAAGAGAACTGAATAGCTTACTTTTCCTTGATGATAAGACTTGTTAAATAATTGACAAATAGCTTTTCTTAATACACTCTCACCTCGCAGTAAAAAAAAAAAAAAAAAAGCCTGGTTTTCACAAAGGCATAAATTAAAAGAAAGAAAAATGAAAGGAAAAGGCAACAAAGCTAAGTCAACAGGTCCTGTAATTCAGGAACTGCAAATCGTCAGTCACCAGAAAAGAAAAAAGAAATCTCGTCATCTAATTCATCCCTTGGTAGAGGATGCATTCCATTTTCTTAAAATTTACTTGTCAAGCCATTGAAGCCAATTTGCACATGTAGACTTAGACCTAACTTTTCCATTGCAGAATGAGAAAATATGAAATGTTACATTAAATAAAACGTGAATTGCTTATAAACAGTTATCTTGCATAAGGGCCATGGGGTAGGGCCCTACGAACACAGGAGGACGGGTGAAGGCGGGGGCTGACCGGTGTCACCATTCCTGGGCTGCAGGACCTGGACTGCACTTCGTCATTTCCCTTCCGATAGATGAATGAGCAGGGTCTACCCGGACCGGGGTTACCTGAGCGCCAGGCAGCGGGCCGGAGGAGTGCATGGCAGGGCTGCAAGGCAGACTTGTGCGGGCCTCATCCCGGCCCCAGGGTGACCACGGGGAGGAAGGACTTCGGCCAGAGCAGCTGTCCCAGGCCGTTTGGCCCCTCCGTACTCTCCCCGCGTTCCCGAGGGGCCAGACCACACCTGCAAACCTTGCAGCGACACTCCTACCGGACCACGCCGCGGGACCGCTGCGCAGCCTCCGAGGGCCACCCTGCGGCCGCCCCAGCGCACTTCCGCTTCCGGTCTTGGGGCCGCTGGGAGCGGAAGTAAACCGGGCTCCAGGTTTTCATGGCAAGGGAAGCTTCAAACAGTGGTCTGAGGGTTGAATCCCAGTAAATCCACCCTCAAAGCAGATATTCTGGTTTACCTACGTGAGGGAATGAGGTTACGCTCTGGGATTGGATCGGAGGGACCGAGGGGTTTAGGGGAGGGATTTAGTCCAGATGGACAGGGCTGGGAGTAGGCTTTGGTCCAATGGGCGTGCATTGGGACGGGACTGGGCTTATTTTCGGGTGCCTTGCTGGCATGGTAGAATGTTTAGCTTTCCCCTCCCCTTGTCTGGCGTCCACGTTTCTCCTTTGGCTTAACCCAGTCCCCTGCAAAAGTATATCCTAGGTAAGACATACTTTTCAGTCTAATTTCTTTTAAAAATAGGATCAAACCCTGGCAGGTGTGGCTCAGTGGGTTGAGTGCCTGCCTGCCAATGGAAAGGTCAGAGGTTAGATTCCTAGTCAGGGCACATGCCTGGGTTTCGAGCCAGGTCCCCAGTTGGGGGTGTGTGACAGGCAACCTATCAAAGTATCTCCCAAACATGAATGTTTCTCTCTCTTTCTCCCTCCCTTCCCCTCTCTAAATACAAACAATCTTTGGGGAAAAAAAGATTAAAAATAGGATTAAATATTGTCATGCACTACATAAGGACATTTTAGTCAACAAATGACCTCATGTATGTGGATGACAAAGGGGTCATATACTACACCTGATAAGTCAGGAGAGGCCTTATAAATAAACTCAGAGACCAAAAGCAACAACATAGGATGGTCTAAAATTAAAACTGTTTGACTAAAAGCGAGTCATGGCAGGTACTCCACGTCCTCACCCATTATCTTCCTTGATGAAGGTCAATCTTTACCTTAACGGAGCCTGTCTGTTGTCTTTTTGCAGCTAAGATAATATACCTTTGGAATGTCTGAGTAATCCCTTTTTCCAGACCCCTCAGGGTATAATCTCCCACTGTAGTACCAGGGCACCTAGTCCCTCATTGTTTTCTTCCTTCCACATGCCATCTCCTTGAGCTGTAAATGTATTGTTAATTATACTGTACCCACCAAAAGAAGTATTTATCTCCTCATTTTGCTTTTTATCTAATCCCAGAGATTCCACCCACATACCCCCCTTTGCTTTCTCTCACCTCCCTAATATATCCCCAAAGAATTTCATTAACCCTCTTTGTACTTCCTCTTTTAATTGTATAAAATAAGGTGCAAAGTTGCCATTCTCTGGAGCATTTTCTCAATCTGTTGAGATTTTGCTTGCTGGCAATTGTCATCAGTTTGGCTCAAACTCATAAAAAGTTTTAACAGGTTTGGACGTTTCTTACATTGACATATACCATAGTAGTTCCTTAAGATTATAAAGGAGCTGAAAAATTCGTAACCCTTGTGACAGTACCAGTTCTAATGCTGTAGCTCAGTGCATTACTCAGATACTTACATTATATTATAATTGCCTACAGTATTCAGTAGAGTAACATGCTGTACAGGTTTGTAGCTATAGAGGAATATAATTTGTTACCCAAAAATAACATCTGTTTGGCATAAGGATTATTTTAGGCTGGTTAATTTTAAGAAATCAGATGTGGGAAAAGCTATGAAAATTAAGTAGAAGTTACCCTTTTTAAGAGATGTATATTCATAAGGGAAATCTCCATTTGTAAGGGTGTCTCCCTCCTTATCTCTAGAAACTCTTATCAATGCAGAAGACAAAGATAAAGTCTGAATAACAGCCTTACCCTTTCTTGTTCTCTATGCTGTTCCTGGTAACCTACCATAACTGACTCCCCCCACCTGCAATGTCTTCTTTCATCTTCAGCTGAGGATGGTATTTAAGGTGGTGGCTTCAGCCATTTGGGTGAGTTAGTTTTCCAGAGTCCCTCCCGTATTATTAAAATGTTGTTTGTCTTTCTCCTGTTAAGCTGTTTTTTAAAACAGGAATGTCTCAGCCAAGAATCCATCAGGGTAGAGGAAAAATTCTTTTTCTTCCTCTACAGAGTAATAGGTGTATAGTAGACTATACCATGTAGGTTTCTGTAAATGCAGTCTATGATATCACCTATGACATAGTTCTCAGAATGTATCCCCATCATTAAGAACCTTATGACTATATCTTATTTATTCTACAACTTGCTGTGGGGGAAGTCAGAGGTGGAGTGAAGCTCTAGCAGTAAAGGCATCTGGGAGATGTTGGACTCTCTATTTAAGCGTCTGTAACTGTTTAAATCTCTGTAGCCTCAGGCTTGGCTGACTACCAAGAAAGCTGGAATGCCACCCAAAGATAAACATCATGCCCCCAGAAGGAGGTTAATGAATGTATAGAGTGTAGATAACTGCCTGATGTTGTTGTTAACTTAGAAGTGCATTGTTCTTTCTGGTGGTCTGCATGACTACCCACTGTATGGTTTTACTATTAACCCCCTATAAAAGAGACCCTGCCCTGGAGGGGGATGGATTTCTCTGCTGGCCACCACTGGAAGTAAGCCACTACTTTGCCTGTGTATGTAAGTTTCTCCTATTAAAGCTCTCATTGTTGCAGAAAAACGGACTCTTACACGATTTGGGGTGACGAAGTAAGCCTTTATTCACGTGTGTGGACCCAGAGGAGACAGCCTCCAAATTCTGGGCCCCGAAGAAGGGTCAGGTGGGTGGTTAAATATCTTTGTAACAAAGTTGGGAGAGGAGGGGTAACATGGCACAAGCAGGGGGCACAGGAATGTGAAAACCAAGGACACAGAAGTGGAGGGCGGAAATGGTCCGGGGCCCAGGACAAAGAAACAGCAGGGCCCAGGACAGAGAGCTATAACATCATGAATCTTTTCCTATAACATCATGAATTTCCTATAACATCATGAATCTGAATAATGCTACATGACAGTTTTTCAGAATCCATCCTGAATTTAAACTTTTGGGGCTTTTCCCTAACACTTGCATTTTCTCATTAAAAGATATGAAAATCTGTTCAAAATGATATATAGGAAATCTGGCTCTTTCTTAAAATTGTGTATTTGTTAAAGGGAAAGATATGAAAAAGTGCAAATTGGTAGTTACAAAATTGTCATGGGGATATAAATTACAGTATAGGGAATAGTCAATGATATTGTAATAAGTGTATGGTGTCCAATAGGTACAAGATTTATCAGGGTGATTACTTCATAAGTTATATAAATGTCTAATCACTATGTTGTACATATGAAACTAATGTAATATTGTATGTCAACTGTAATTGAAAAAATTATTTTTAAAGACTATTTTTTACAAAACTGTTATTCTTTTTTTTTATTTTTATTTTAGTTGTTGTTCAAGTACAGTTTTCTGTCTTTTACTCCCATCCCAGTCCACCCCCCAAGTGCTCCCCACCTCCCTTCCACTTCCACCCCCCTTAGTTTTTGACCATGTGTCCTTTATACTTGTTCCTGTGACCCCTTCCCCTTTTCCCCTGAAATTCTCTCCCCTCTCCCCTCTGGTTACTGTCAGCCTGTTTTCTATTTCAGTGCCTTTGGTTATATTTTTCTTGCTTGTTTGTTTGTTTTCTTGTTTAGGTTCCTGTTAAAGGTGAGATCATATGGTATTTGTCTTTCACCACCTGGCTTATTTCATTTAGCATAATGCTTTCCAGTTCCATCCATGCTGTTGCATAGGGTAGAAGCTCCTTCTTTCTTTCTCCTGCATAGAATTCCATTGTGTACATTCTTCAGGGCTTCTGAGATCTTGCTCCCTGACATATTTTGTTAGCTTGGCTGAAATAGACTCCTATTAAATTCAAATAAATAAATATGTATTTGTTATGTGGTTTAGATAGTGATATAGTAGGCAGTTAGGAGCAGAGGAGGAATAATAAGCCAGTTATGGAAGATCACCAGGTGCAAAACACTGGGTGCCTAGCAAGGGGCCGTTGTAAGATGGGACCTCACCTCCAGGGTGACCTTTCTATCCCTATTATATCCCTGGTCATGGGGTTTAGACTCCCTGACCTTTCATACCTCTGGTCATACGGTTCAGATCCTCCCCTGACCTTTCCTTCCCTGGCATGTCACTATGTGGTAGACGCCCTTCAAAGAGGAACCAGGGGAACCAGAGATAGCCTCATACGGCTCCCATGTAAGCCTTTGCATGACCACTCCCTTTAGCATTAAGCCCTCAGGACATGAAGTTCTGACCTGCATTGAATAATCTCAGGAACAAAGCCTTGGGTCTTTTGACCACAGAGACAGAGCTTTGGTCAAACTAGAGATGACATCTAGGCCTCAGTTGTGTTTTAGCTCCAGGCCCAGAAAAGCAGCAAGGCCAGTGTTATGGCTGACATTAGGACCAGCTTCAATGACTAATGATCCCTTGCTCTGGCACCAACCATACAGTGGAGACTACAACCCTGAGGAGACACACCTGAAAAGCTGATAAATATTCTATTGAGATCCTCCCCCTGAGAACTCCAGATAAAAACTCTTAAGACCGAGGACCTAGGTTGCACACACACATGCTCTCTCTCCCTTTCACAAGCCCCACTCCCCTTCTTTTCCCATCATTCTCATTCCCTATCCCTCTTTCTGTCTCTCTCTCTAGAGCAAGCCCATACCTTTCTTTCCCGCTTCTTCCCTCAAGGAGTATACCATTGCTTACTCTCTGCTAAGATCCAGGGGCTCTTCTTTTGCCTCTATAACTTGCTTCCTGAGCCCCCACAGCTCAACTGTCTCACTTCTACTACCTCTGCAACTATTTAAATAATCTCCTCCTTGTATTTGAGTCTTTGCTCTGAATTCTTTCTTAGCCAAAACTAAAAGACTGAGTTCTAACATCAGGTGATGTTTGCTGCTAACAATAGTACATACACATAGGAAAAGTTCACACTAGGAGTCTCACTCCATTCCTAAGTTTTTCTCACCAGAAACAACCACTGTAACCAGTTCCCTGATATTTTTTATATATCAAGAACATGTGTAGCCCTTGCTGGTGTAGCTCTGTGGATTGAGTGCAGCCTGCAAACCAAAGGGTCACTGGTTTAATTCCCAGTCAGGGCACATGCCTGGGTTGCGGGCCAGCACTCCAGTGGAAGGCACATGACAGGCAACCACACATTGATGTTTCTCTTCCTCTCTTTCTCTCTCCCTTCCCCTCTGTCTAAAAATAAATTAAAAAATATTTTTTAAAAAGAACATGTGTATATTATTTCTTCAAATAAATATCTATAAGGCATCCATTGATTGCTGCATGCTAGGTGCTAAGATTTCAAAGCCCCTCTTTGCAAGAATGTCCCAAGTGGAGTCTGGAGAGGAGATAAGGAGAGAAAGATGAGATTGATTCATTTCAATAAAACTACCTCAATACACTATTCCATGTAACATATTAACACAACATTTATTTTTAAAGAAACTACTGGAGACTTCCAGCCAAGAAGGAGGCATAGGATGCTTCACTTCCTCACACAACTAAAAGAAGGACAACAACAATTTAAAAACAAAAAACAACCAGAACTGCCAGAAAATTGAACTGTGTGGAAGTCCAACAACCAAGGAGTTAAAGAAAAAATATTCATCCAGACTGGTAGAAGGGTCAGAGATGGGCAGCCAGGGTGGGTAGGACACACAGCAAGTAGGCAGCTGGTGAACCAAGTGGTCCTACATTTGCATGCAGATAAACCAGGAGGAACAACTGGGGGGTGAGACAGAGCAATCAACCCAGGGTTCCAGCATGGGACAAGAAAGCCTCAAAAACCTCTGGCTGTAAAAACCTATGGGGGTTGCAATGGTGGGAGAAACTCTCAGTCTCAAAGAAGAGTCCAGTGGAGGGTCCCATGGAATCCTAAAATGTACATGAACTCACACACTCAGAAATCAGCAAAAGAAGGGCAAAATTTGCTTCTCGGTAGCAGGGGAAGTAGCTGAAAGCAGGTCAACAGCCAAGCAAGCAGCATCGGTCCCTCCCTGACCCTTCCCCCACAATGCAGCAAAGTGGATTGCCCCACCCTGGTCAACACCTAAGTCTCCAGCCCTTACAATGTAGCAGGTGCACTGAGACAAAGAAATATGGCCCAAATGAAAGAACAGATGGCCCTTCTGAAAAAAGTTCCAGAAAAAGAACTAAGTGATGAGGAGATAGCCAACCTATCAGATGCAGATTTCAAAACACTGGTGATCAGAATGCTCACAGAAATGGTTAAATACAGCTGCAAAATAGAAGAAGAAGTGAAGGCTATGCAAACTGAAGTAAAGAAAAATATAGAGGGAATCAACAATGAAGGGAAGGAAACTTGGACTCAAATCAACAACTTGGAACAACAGAAATAAACATTCAACCAGAACATAATGAAGAAACAAGAATTCAATAAAATGAGGATAATCTACAGCCACACCACCCTGAATGCACCCAATCTTGTCTTAAAAAAAGGAGAGGCTTAGGACCCTCCAGGACAACTTGAAATGTTCCAACACCCAAATCATAAGGGTACCAGAGGAGAAGAAGAGCAAGAAATCGAAAACTTATTTGAAAATGTAATGAAGGAGAACTTCCCCAATCTGGTGAAGAAAATAGACTTCCAGGAAGTCCAGCAAGCTCAGAGAGTCCCAGATAAGTTGGACCCAAACAAGCACACACCAAGATACATAGTGATTACATTACCCAAGATTAAAGATAAGGAAAGAATTTTTTTTGAAGAAAGGTATTTATGTTTTATTTTATGGCAATAATGAAATGTATTGATAGCATTCCTGTCATTAAGCCAACTTTTCCATTTTGCAATAAGTAACACATTGCTATAACATATTATGTTCTCCTACTTTTTTATTTTTTATTTTAATTGTTGTTCAAGTATAATTTTCTGCCTTTTCCCCCATCCCAGCCCACCCCCCAACCCTCCCCACCTCCCTCCTCTTTCCACCCCCCTTATTATTGTCCATGTGTCCTTTATACTTGTTCCTGAAAACCCTTCACCAGCAATAGAAAAGGAAACAGTTACCTACAAAGGAGTTCCCTTTAGACTATCAGCCAACTTCTCAAGAGAAACTTTGCAGGCAAGAAGGGGCTGGAAAGAAGTATTCCAAGTCATGAAAGGCAAGGGCCTACATCCAAGATTGCTCTATCCAGCAAAGTTTTCATTTATAATGGAAGGGCAGATAAAGCGCTTCCCAGGTAAGGTCAAGTTAAAGGAGTTCATCATCACCAAGTCTTTATTATATGAAATGTTAAAGGGACTTATCTAAGAAAAAGAAGAAGATCAAAACTATGAACAGTAAAATGACAACAAACTTACAGCTATTAACAACCAGCTTTCTTTGAGTTAATTTGAATGGTAGTTTTAGGATTTGGGGTAAATAGGGTTAGGGTTAGGGTTAGGGGTGAAGTTCAGGCTAGGGTTAGGTTTAGGGTTAGTGTTAGGGTTAGGGCTAGGTCTAGGGCTCTGGCTAGAGTTAGGGTTAGTGGGAGGGCTACAGAGTTAGGGTTAGTGGGAGGGCTATTAACAACCAAACCTAAAAATAACAAAAACAAACAAACTAACTAAGCAAACAACTAGAACAGGAACAAAATTACAGAAATGGAGATCACATGGAGGGTAATCAGCAGAGGAGTGGGTGAGGAAAAGAGGAGGAAAAGGTACAGAGAATAAGTAGCATAGATGGTAGGTAGAAGATAGACAGGGGAAGGTTACGAATAGTGTAGGAAATGTAGAAGCCAAAGAACTTGTATGTACGACCACTCATGGACATGAACTAAAGTGGGGGAATGTGAGTGGAAAGTGGTGTGCAGGGTGGAGGGGAGAAAAAATGGGACAACTGTAATAGCATAATCAATAAAATACATTTAACAATATGAAAAATTAGAATCAAAATGGTTAAAATTTAGTGTAAGCCAGTACAAATATAAAAATAAATAGGTTACACTTTAAAAAAAAAAATTAAGTTGTTGGGTCCCTATGTCACATCATTCACAAAAATAAATTCCAGATACATTGACTCAAACATAAAAGAACTTGAAAATATTAGAAGAAAAACAGGAATATTCCTAACAAATTTTGCTTTATGTTTTTTGAAGGTATGGTATTAGTTGCATAGCACAATGACTTAAAGTCCTGGGGTTTGGTACTATTTAAGTACTATTTAAGTTCCAAGCCAGCCTGTGACATACCTAACTTCTCTGTGACTCAGTTTCCTAAACTGTTGAATGGGGCAATAATGGGATTATACTAAAGATTGCAGAACATAATGCCTATAGGCAAAGCACTTATCTTAGTGCCTGACATGTAATAAGTGCTAAATAAATATTGGCTATTATCATTATAGTTTTTAATGAACTCACCTTATATCAATATAAAAATCTCTCCCTCTCCCATTTTTAAATTACACCTTGAATTTTATTTAGTCTCTCTCTAATACTGCCATACCAGTTTCTTATTGTTCTTGTTGTCTGATATGCCTCTTATTTTCAGCCTCTTTGCCATTTTGCCTTGATAGTTTCCATAAACAACATGTAGCTGGATTTTGTTTTTAACAAGGTCTGGAAGTAAGTTTCTTCTAACAGGATGATTTAATCCACTTACTTTTACAGGGGTTATTGGTGTTTAATGTATTTCTGCCACCTTATTTGATATTTATCTTATGTTTTCTGTTTATCATGTTTGCTTGTGCACTGACTGAACCAGGTCTCTATTTTTGTAGTCAGTTTGCTCCAACTTTTCTTCAATATGTTAATTCAAAGAAGTATAAGGTGTGGTCAAAATTCACTTAAGATTATTTTTGGTGTTGTTTATCAATTATTTGGTAGTTGTCAATTATTTTGTCTTTTTGCCTTTGTCTTTTAACTACTAAAATTATCCATATAATTTTATAAAAATATTGTAAGTATGAAAAATATAAAGAAATAGGAAAATAATTTATATTCTACATGTTCCATAATTTTATTCTGGTCTACTCAATAGGTTTGTTTAATCTAGAAACACATTTATGTTATTTCCCTCAGAAATAGCCTCTTTTATGTTTCTTCTTCTTTTTCTTTCTTTCTAAAACTCCTCAAACTGTTTATATTTATGTTCTTCTTTCTTACAGATTGTCACCACTTTATATCTAATTCTCCTATTGAATGTTCATGTTGGCTACCATTATTTTAATTTAATTTCTTAAAGCTTTTCTTTACTCTTTGAAGATTATTTTTTATTGCAACTATTCTTTTCATCCTTTTGAAGATATTATACAAACAAAAGGTATTTCTAAGAGTTATGCTTCCTTCCAGAGATTATTTTAAGACAGTTATGGAATCTTCCTAACACTAACACTATTACAATTGGGACTCTACTGAGGCTGTGAATTTATATGAAGCTGTTATTCTGCTACCTGCAAGATAAAACTTTGAGGTTAGTTTTAAATTATTTCATCCTTGAGGCTGTAAGAAATAATACATTTTGTTAAATAATGTAATTTGAAGTCCCCAATTCCCTAACAAGTGAGTTGAGTTGATATTTCAGGGCTTTGAGCTTGTCATTCTTTTATCCTTAAGCTCCATGTCACATATAGAAGCAACCAGCTGGTCCTGTAGTCCTGAAGGCAGTGAAAATCCAGTTAGCATTAAGGGATAGGATGCTAATAGTGATAAAACAGTTGGTTAAATAATGACCTCTGGTCATCTGGAATGAGTGTCCATTGAAAGTTTTTGAACTAATGGCCACTGGCATTGAAGAGAAAGGAGGGTGTGCATTTCCAACCTGAGTCTAGTGCATGAGTATTAGGGATAAGAACCAGTCCAAGACAGTGACCAGATTGTTCATGGAAGTCAACAATAGCAAAGATGCTTGTGTAGCAGTAAAAGAAAAGACTTGGGTGAATGAAATAAAGGAAATAAGAAAGGGAGGAAGAATGGAAGGAAGGAAGGGAGGAGAAAAGGTAGGTGGATGAATGAGTAGGTTGAGTAAATGGGTAGATCGAATAAGTGAGTGGGTGGGTGGATGGACAGAAGGATGAGTGGATGGATGGATGGATGGATGGCTAGAAGAAAGAGCATCTGTGAGATGGACTGGCAAGAGACTCTCAGGAATAACTGAGAAAACACCTTCAGAGGGTCTTTCAGCAAGAAAGCCTTTGCATTTTATGCTGTAGTAACTTGGATACAAAAAAAAATATGATCTCATTTTGTCACCACCGGTAAAAGGCCAGGGACATTTGGTTTATAATTATGTACTCTGATAAGCAGTGTGAGGGTTGTAGAGAGCCAACTGTGGCTACTGGTTCTTTTTTCGAGTACTTTTGAAAAGTAACATGTCACCGTACTCTTGACAGACCAGAGAACAGTACCATGCAGAGCTGGGCTCAGACCTGAGCCTGCATCAGAATCACCTGGAAGGCCTGTTCAACACAACTTGCTGCAACCACCCAAGAGCTGCTGATTTATCAAGTCTGGGCCAAACTCAAGAATCTGAATTTCTAACAAGTTCCAGGTGATGCAAATGCTGATAGTCCAGTAACTATATTTTCAGAACTACCAGTGGAGAAAAACACGGACACTGATAGCTCTGTGTTTAAAGTAATTTTAAAGATTCTGTATGTAAAAAATTTTCCATAATATCATAACCAGTTTATTTTCCACTTCTACTTTCCTTTTCCTACAATCAAAAGAGTGATGTGTGATTAAAAAATGTATTCCTAAATAAAATTTACAATGCCTCATCCAATAATAATAAAATGAAAATTCTAAAGGACAAGAAAGCATTACATCACAGTTGAATTATTAGATTTGGTGGTACATAAAATAATAGTGTACTTTAATATTGATAATTCTGTAAGAGGGTGCAGCCAGGGAGCTCCAAAAGAAGGATTCATAATAGGGTCTATAACTCAGGGTGTCCAGGGAATATTAAAAATATGGGATGTCCTCACCCCCAAAAGTCTGAAATAGGGGATGGGACGCATGGAGCAGGGCCATTGAGAGTTGTTTTGCATATCAACAGTTTTACAACTAACCTCTAGAACAGTCATTTTATGTGTCCATAACTTCTGACCAGTTTCATGGATATGTTAAATGGTTGTGGCCATGCTTTGAACCAGGGAGAAGGGAGTGACTTGCATCCAGGATGTAACTAGGAGGCAACTCCCCCTGGTTAAAGTGCCTGCATAAGAGCTTGGAGATGATTGGCTCCATGCCACAGGGCCAAGACTGCCTGGACTTACTGTGGCACCACAGAAAAGCTGGAAAAATACAGGAATGCTGGCAGGTGTAGCCAACTGTGGGAGGAGTCAGAAATGGGGCTGCAGAGGAAGATTGTCACTGGGATTTAAACCCAGACTTGGCAGCCATGATAAGAAGAACCACGCAGCTTTGGGAGAGAGGAACCAAGCAGCTTTGGCAGGGGAGAACCATGTAGCTTTGGGTCTCCCTTTGCCATGCAGCTTAGGAAGCCAGAAAACAAGATGTAGCAGCAATGCAGAGCTCTCAGCAGTTTGGAAGAATGCAGGAGAAACGCCGCAAGAAGGAAGGGGGTGAAAGGACTCTTGCTGGTCGACCATGAGAAGGTGCCCTGTGGTTTTGGATTAAGAACTGGAAATCCCAGTGACACAGCTGATGGTGCTGGGAACCGAGAGAGGCCTGCCAACCAAGCACCAATTTCTAGAAAGAACCGGGGGCTGCCTGAGCCAGGGACTTCTATTTCTATTCCTGAGAAACGGTACCCCAGACCAGGCAAAGGGGGTAAGGAAGGACTGTGGGGGAGTTATAAGAAACTTTGGGGTTTTAATGAACACATTAAGTCATTACTCTTAAGTCTGTATAACTTTTGAATAAATAATCCTTTCCTTTCATCAATCTCCGACATGGAGAGCTATAATTCCCTGGTGGTGGGCAAGGTGAACCTGGTACAGGGGGACCCCAGGAGAAGGAGGGGTCCATTTGGTAACATTGTGTGACCCCCTTCTCCAGTGGCCAATCAAGGAAAATTATAGGAGACCACATGCGCAGTAGCTTTAAAGTAATACAACTACTTGTACATGCGCAATAAAAGCCCGCCAAAACTAGCCAGGAGGGATCTACCCTATAAAAATAGAATCCCTCCAGCCCATGAGGTCAATCTCTGCTTGAAGTTGGCCTGCTCCCATGTTCTCTGCTATAAACTCTGTGTTTGGTTCAGTTCTTTGTCCCTATCACCAAGAACCTGGTTACCAGTGCCCACCTGTGACAATTCCTTCAATTTGATTAAAAATTAGATGAATAGAGGAGGAAGATATTAACTCCACCTTGAAGTAGAGAAGGGGGCAGAGTGGGGCTCTAGTGGGTATACATTAGGGGTTAAGTAAGGATAGGCAAAAGGACACAGACTGTAAGGACTTGTCCAGGGACAGAGCAGTGGAGGAAAGGAGGCAATTCCAGGTGATGGGACCACACATGCAAAGGCCTGGAGGCTGGAAAGAGCAACTAGTTCAGGGCAACCAGAGAAAGAAAGGTGGGAGATGAGGCTGGAGAGGTGAACTGGAGCCAGATTAGGTGGCCTTTATGTGTCTACTAAACACACTTAGCCTGCCAAAAATCTGTAGGGCTGTGAGGGAGGGTGGGTTAAGTTCAGATTCATGTTTCAGAAAGCTCTCCTGGCTGCAGGGTGGGGAATGGGACAGAGGGACACCAGTTAGGAAACTGTTGGAGTTATCCAAGATAAGAGAAGCCTGAGAGACAGAGAAGTTGAGTAACTTTCCCCAAGTCACGTCATATTAAGTGGCAGAACCAAGGTTTGAACCTAGGCAACCCGGTTCTAGAGACAACATTGTAAGAACATTCACCTGACCATTAGGTGACACTGCCAGTCTTTCTCAATTCACTTTTGCCTCCAACCCCAGATGACTACTAGGGAGAAAGAATAGCAGTGCTGCTTTGCTACAGAGAAAGGGAACATTGGAGAAAAAGTTGTTTTGAGGGGAAAGAAAGAATTATGTTTTGGACAAGTTGATTTTGAGGTGTTGTGATTCCAATATATGTTGCATATATAGCCTAGATCACAAAAGAGAGGGTTCCCTGTGCACACACACACAACCAACAGATGATAATTAAAGTTATGGCACATAGGGAGAGATTGCAGAGTGAGAACATAGCCCTGAGTAAGTATTTAAAAATCAACTAGTGGAGGAGTTAATCTATCAACTAATAGAGAAGACAGGGCAAGTGTGGACAGGGAAATGAGGGGAAATGAGTAGAGTATGGTATCGTGGAGGGCGAGGAAAGAGGCCAGACTGAATTAACACTGAAAACTATTCACAGGGCAAAGCATTAAGGATGTTGCTAGTATTCTTAGCAAAAGCAGTTCCAGTGATGAGGTTGATGGTGGTGCTGGAGATGATGCTGATGAAGATGGTGGAGGTGGATGTGGTGATGGTGATAATGATGATGACCCACCCAGTTAGGAATTAACTTCTCTCTCTCACTTAACACTACCCCCCTGCCCAGTTCCAAGTCCTATAGATTCCAATTGACCCATCAATTTATGTATGCAGCAATGATATCATGGGAGGTAAGGTAGATAAGAAAACTTTATGGGTTTACATTCCATAAGGAAGACAGACCAGAAGCAAATAAACAAGATAGTTTCAGGTTCTGATAATACAATTACAGAAATAAATGAGGGGATTGAGTGTAATTAGGCAAGACTTCCTTTAGTAGGGTGATCAGGGAACAGCAGACTGAAAGAAATGAGTTTGGGTTGAGACATGAAAGGCAAGAAAGAGGCAAATGTGAGTATTAAGGTAGAAAGCATTCTAGGCAGTGTGAGTATTAAGGTAGAAAGCATTCTAGTCAGTCCTAAGGTGGGTATATATCGATGTGCTCAAGAAACAGAAGAGACCACTGTGGCTGAGGTATAGGGAGCAAACGGGGAGTCATAGCAAACAAAGTTTAAAATGGAGAAGAGGTAAAATCACAGAGGGACTTACAGGCCATAGTAAGAAGTCTGGCTTTTACCCCAAGTGTGATGAATAGCCTTAGAAGGGTTATAAGCAGTGTAGTGACAAAGCATAATTTGTTTTGAATGATCACTCTGGCTGCTTGGTCTAGAATGTTTTCAAACAGAGTAACAAAGGAAGCAGGGAGACTATATAGAAGATGTTGCAAAAGTGCATTATCTCTCCCTGGATTATTGTCCAACAGAGATCCCCATGTCCACATCTGCCTCCAATCCATAAAGCTTCCAGAAAAACTCCCCCGAAACACAGCCAATCATGTCACCACATTGCTTTAAAACCATCAGTGTTTCAAATTTCCTCCAAACTCCTCTCCAACACAACTCAAAAAGAGTTAGGATGTGGCTTCCTTACTTCAGAGACAAGAAAGAAATGACTGTAAGACATTTTTCTGTATATTATGAATAGCATTTCTATTTGCAGTTTTGTGATGCTTTAGTAATTGCTTTTTTGTGTATTGTTTGGATCTTGTATTTCTTGGGTTGGTGTCCAAAGAAGCACCACCTTCTCATGATGAACCATGAGGTAGGTCAGCTCTGTGTGAATTATACATACTTAACTACCTGGCTTCCCCACTAAAATCTAAGTTCTGTATAGAGAAGATTGTATTAATTTTGTTCGCTGTTGTATCCCTATACGGCAGTGCAGGTTCTGTCACTTAATAATATTTGTCTTAATAAATATTTGCTGATGGAGGGAACAGCTTAGAGTCCTTTTCTTCCCAATCCTACTGTTGGTCTGGATTGTCCCACGGGACCAAATAATATATCACTTTTACAAGACTTTGAGATTCCAATAAGATCTGCTGAATGACATCTTCAGGTGGGGTGGAGGGGAATCTCAACATTTGCAAAAATGACTCTTCCAGAAACTTTATATACCAACACAGAGACCCTAAATTCTGCCTTACCCAGCTCAAAACTACAGGACTATTTAAGGTTTTGACTCACTCCAAAGTCACGTCCTGCTCCTCCGATAATGCTATGTAACTAAAGAGCATTCCTTTCCCAGAGTCAATTGATTCTGTCATCCCAAAAGCAATCAATGATAACTAGGAAAACCTACTACTAACGCAGGGGTAAGAAGCTAGGAAAATTTCTAAGCAAATGGAATGGGGAAACTGAGACAAGAAAATTAAACAAGGCCAGACAGTTTGAGCAATTTACAGCCAGCTGGTGAGTAACAAGAACTTATCTTCCCTAACCAAGGACACTTCAGAGTAAATGGTTTATACCTCTCCTCCTTAACCAAAGAATGCATAGCTTAAATCACCCTGGCCTGGGAAATAGATAACAGAGACCAAACTAATGTCATTTGTGCCAGCTAAACCCCAGGAAGATGAAGTCAGAGGAACAAATAACAAAAACCCCATTAGAAGCCAGACAGACTCAAGGTAAAAATAAAACAGTATAGTGGACAGAAGAATATTCCCAAAACCCCTATGTGTGCTCATTTTGACACACAGCATATTAAAAATGCACCTGGTAAGCTGATGAATATTCTGTTGAAGCCCTCTCTTAAAATTCCCACCTTAAAAAAAGAAAGATTAAAATCCCTCAGGACAAAGTCTCAGGGCAGGCTCACTCTCAAGCACACCCTTCTCAGGCATTCACTTTTTTATTTCCTCCTAAACTCTAAGGGTCCCAAAGAGATTTGCAGCTGGGGGAGCAGTGGGCAGCAGCAGCTCAACCCAGACTTACCACCTGACCTGTGTCCAGGATGTTAGGGTGGTCAGTGCCACAGGCTGTGAAAGAATTCACAAAGAGAAGAAAGTGCAGAAAGTAAAGTTTTTATTCATTCTCCAAGAGAAGAGAGGGTCTTGGTGTGGAGAGGTACTCCAACATTGAGGGGTAGAGGCTCTGAGCTTTCATTGATTTATAATTGGACTTTAAAAGGGTGGGGGATTGCTGTTGTGTGGCCCCCAGGATGTGGCAGGCTTTGGAACATAGGAGGTTTCAGTTGATGTTGCATAATCTCCAATGTCATCTTTTGCCTGCTGCTATGGGAGGTGGGGGCAGTTATTCATGTTCTGTTCTTGATTTCCAGTAATTTCTAGTCCTGGGGACATAAACTCTGAAGAGTGAAATGGTGGTCATGTTTAACAAGGTCATAGGCCTGCTCAGCAAATGGTGCTGAAACCAGAAGAGCCGGCATTTGTGCTGCCTGTCACCTACCAGACCCAATAAGCAGAGACAGGGATCAGATCTTTATGGGCACTTTATTCAGACAGCCAGCAATCTGAGAAGACAGCGGGTTTGTACCCTAAAGACCATCTTACATTCCATTTTAAACTGACCCTTTTCATAAGGAGAACAAAAATGTAGGTAAGGGGTTTGGGATTCAGAGGGAAAGTCAATCAGATGAAAGCTGCAGCATTCTTCCATCTGTGTTCTGGGCAGTGGGCTGTCCCGCCCTGGAGTACAGTGGCTCACATGCTATCTTGATTGCTTGTAGTGCTCCTGGGGCACAAAGGTGGAACTGTTTATGGTTTCCTGGAGTCAAGGTGGATCATACCTTCAGTTCCTGAAACAATGGCTTTATTACATAAATTGATTCCTAAGCTTATTAGCTATTACCTGAAACAAAAATTTTTCCAACATTTGAGCTCCCCCTCAGTGCCACAATGGTAAATGATGCCAGCTTTATCCTTTCACAAGGCTCCTTTTTTCTCTGACATCCAAGTAAGCTAACAGCAGCCCCACTTAGGCTCATTCCTTTCCTATAACCCGTCTCTAGGGAGCCAAAGCAGTCCCACCTAGACTCTCTCCTGTTACTTCATCTACCCTAAACCCTTTCTTTGTTTCATTGTTTCAGCCTTAATAAAGGTACTCTCAAAATCACCTGGACTCATGTTGCGAAATCTTTCCTACAAGAAGTCAAGAACCCACACACTACAAGCTGGCCTGAGGCAGTCCGACTCCCACTGATGCCTGTCCCATGAAACTACAAAGGGAGCATACAAAAACAAGTGCAGAAAAGGCACAGAAAATAAACAAATAAAAAGCAGAACCATGGGTCTGATGGCAAAAGATGAGAAGTTCACTTTTCTGAGAACAATTCCCTAAGTCAGTGCATAGAAAATGAACAAACAAAAAAGCAGAACAATGAGTCTGATGGTGAGAGAAGTTCACTTTTCTGAGAACAGTTTCCTAAGTCAGCTGACCTGAGATACCAATGCTAATTCTCATGAAACGTCCTTGGGATACGAAAATTGGTTGGCTTAAAGCATAGTAGAGAGCTTTGAACACTGGCTGGCATGGGTTATCTGCATGCAGGAATGAGAGGGACATCACTTCTTCCAGGTATGTGTAACTTTGACAATGACTGTACCTTAGCCTTATCAGGAGCTAATCAGTTCAGTAATTAGCTGTCTTTTCCTTCTCTTTACTCTGCTTTGAACACTCCTAGTCTCTTAAATTATGGTTTCCTACCTCACCACCCTATTTAAACTATGCTCCCAGATATCCCTAAAATTTTCCTTATGGTCTAATTTAATAAGTTGCTCATCTTCTTCTATACAGATTTTGTTTTCTAATTGATATCCTCTCCTTCTTGATAACTTCTATGACCTAACATTGCCCTGACTCTTTCTCTGCATCTCTTGTTATTCTTTACTCCCCCAACCTTTTCCTTTTCCTGGACCAAGAATATAATTAATAACAAACAATATTTTTGAGTACTCACTATGACCCATTTAATCCTCTCAATAGACCCATGAGGCAGGTACTATTATTATCCCCATCATATGGAGAAAAAACGGGGGCACAGAGAGGTTGTGTTATTTATCCAAAGTCACACACTTTATTAATGGCAAAGCCAAGATTCTACCCAAGCCACCTGGCTCCAGATCTTTTCTGTAATGCCAAGGAATCTTATGATCCTGTGGCTTCAACCATAATTCTTTGCAGATTTTTCCCCAACTCTGAAATCCAAGCCATCCTTCTGGCTCCAGATCAAATAACTATCAGTAGCCACAACACCAACCAAAGCTAACACTCATCAAAATCCTACTTCAGCCTGGCATGAAGCTAAAGTCTTTACCACACAGCATCTTCACATTACAGATGTGAAATTACATCATGGAAATGTTCTAGCCTTACTTAATGTCTCACAGTTATTTATTTTCAGAAGGAGTGATACATCATAAATTCTATTAAAAATAATGTAAGCTACTTGAAAGCAATCCCACAACATCTTACACTGCAGAGGTGTCCATTATATATCTGTGAAATCAAATTAAAGTGAGAGCATGTACAATTTAAATGAAAAAAAGCCCAAACAAGATATTTTCTGCTTTGGGGCAATTAGAAGCAGAGATGGATCAGTTGTGAATTTTGGTTATCCATGATCTCTGCCCTCATTACTGGATGGAACAGGCAGTGGAATAAAATGAGCATTAGATTAAGAATTAGAAAGAGACTCTCACGCAAATAACATGATGTTAGAGGCACCTAGCATTTATGGAAAATTCCTAACAGACAGATGAATGGATAAAGAAAATATAATATATACATACAATTGAATATCATTCGGCCTTTAAAAAGAAGGAAGTCCTGCCATTTGTGACAACATGGGTGACCCTTGAGGACATTACGTTAAGTGAAATAAGCCAGACACAAAGGACAAATACTGCACTATTTCACTTATAAGAATTATCTAAAGTAGTCAAACTCATAGATGCAGAAAATAAAATCATGATTGCCAGATGTTGGGGGAGGAGGAAATGAATTGTTTTTCCATGGGTGTAAAGTTTTTGTTATACAAGATGAATAAGTTCTAGAGATCCACTGTAAAATATAGAACCTGTAGTTAACAATGCAGTGTTGTGCACTTCAAAATATGAGTATGTTAAAAGAGTAGATTTCATAGACAGGGTTCCTACCCAAAGAAAGAAGAAAAACACAAAAGAACACAAGGAAATGTTTGGAGGTGATGGATATGCTTTAGTACATTGATTGTAGTGACAGTATTGTAACTGAGCAGACAGGGGTCCAGCCACATGTATGACCCAACAATTAATGCTGGAAGATACAGGTTTTTATTCACAATATTCCAACCTCAGAGGGCCTGGGAACACTTCAGCTTGGAGCCCTCTTCTCCCATGAGACCCAACATTTCCCTTGCTCCCCAAAAAGCTATAAGCCAAAAGCAAGCCCAATAGTTCCCCATTTTTTTATCTTAAGCCAGGTGTGCAAAGAGTTCTCCATCTGATCTTGATCAGAATCACCATCCTCTCACAGCAGCTCTCTCCTTCAGGATCTAGGTACATTATCATCAGCCTCCATGAACTAGTCCAGGAAAGACTCTAGTCCTGGATTCTGTTGAGAGTCCAGATGGAGTCCAGATCTGCAAGGCAGCAGGTCAGCATCTTGCAAGGGAGAGTCTTCAGAGTCAGCCAGAGCAGGCACAATCAGGGCAGCTGATGTCTCCTTCCTTACTACACCAGGCTGCCTAGCCAGATCCTGACTACAAACTACATAGCTGCTTGCTTACTTCTCCCTCTCATTTGGCTGCTACATAATTCTTCTCTCATGGCTCTTCTACTCCATTCTGAGCCTCAGAATGGCCAAATCCCTCACTACAGACAGCATGCCTCCTCTCTCTTCCTGCTCTCTTCCAAACCACATGGCAGAATCCCAGACCCCCAAACTACATAGCTGCTATATTATGGCCCTCCTTCCTCACTACTCTACTTGCAAATCGCATGGCCAAATTGCCTCATGGCTACCCTCCCAGAGCCCCCTACATGACCTCATTTCCAACTGTTTCCACAGTGAGCTACATTTGCCAGTTCTCCTATATTGTTTACATTCTCTCAGCTGCCATTCCCAGTCAGGGCAAGAGTGACAGAGATCCAGGGGAACCACCTTCTTTGCTATATCATGAGTCAATCGTGAAAGCCATGCCCACGTTGCCCTGAGGTGGTGACACAGCTATTAAACTAGCCTTTGTTATGAAAAGTATCTTAAGCCATATTATCTGCTCTCCCTATCCCCCAACCAGGGGCTATGGGGGTTTGGGGGCCCTTCAGTCTACACTCCATTTCAGTATCATGGGTATATGGTATATGCATAAGTCCAAACTCATGAAGATGTGTGCACTGTATATGTGTGATTTTTGTATATCAATTATACCTCAATAAAGCTTTTCTTAATCCTTATCCCAGGACATTTTTTTCAATGCTTTTAGAGAGAGAGGAAGAGGAGAGTGAGTGAGAGAGAGAGAGAGAGAGAGAGAGAGAGAGAGAGAGAGAGAGAGAGGCCATCCATGTGAGAGAATATGGATTGGTTGCTTCTTGTATGCAACTCAAATAGGGATCAAACCCAAAACCTAGGCACGTGCCCTGACCAGGAATTAAACCTGTGATCCTTTGGTCTACAGATGATGCTCCAACCAACTGAGCCACACAGAATAGGGCACATAAAGCTTTTTAAAAAGTGGGTCCTAGTAATGATAGGGTCTCTATCTACCAAGTAGGGTCATGGGTGTAGATGAGGGTGGACTAGTTTGGTGGAGATGGAATAAACTTTGGTTCCTGCACAGGCTGACCAAGGTATCCATGTTGGGAGAAAGCTCAAACTATCCCAAGCCCTGAGACCTCATGAAGGGACAGTAATGCCCAGTTTCCAGCCACTCCAGCCCAGCCACTGTCTAACTACAACAATATAAGAAACCCTGAGCCAGAGCCACCCAGCTAAGTTCTTCCCAGATTCCTGGCCCACAGAAATCATAATAAAATGAGAAATAATAAAATGAATGTTGTTGTTTTAAGCTGCTACATTTTGTGACGGTTAGTTCTGCAGTGGTAGATAACTGATACACAGCCCTTGAATAACTTCTGGGATCTCTCCTCAATAGTTTCATCACTCTCCCTTCTGCTTCCCTGCTCCAGGACTCTTCATTCTTCTGAGTTTGCCAGGAGTCATGGTTCAGAAAGCCAAAGGTGAGTAATCAGTGTTCAAAGCCTGACTCTTCCACCATCAGAGACCCAGAAGGGTATGGACTAAGGATGAACCTGAGCTCACCCACATCTTCCAACAGGCAAGAGCAAAGAGTCTGGTTCAGGGGACAGAAGTTGAGTAGGCTTATTCCTGTGTCATTTCTTTTTTAATTGATCATTTCATCAAATTTGGATACATTTTAGAATATCTTTCTATTTTACTTATATTAGTCTACTTGTTTGCTTTTAGTACCTGCAATGTTCCCAATGTGGACATAGAACAGTGAATAAAACAAAGTCTCATGAAGCGAGACTAGTCAGGAGAGACAGAGCATCGTGGTCACCATTTCATTCTGGTCACACGGGTCAACACAAAATGAACACAATCATTTCAGGTTAGGCTTAATTCCTTGGAGATCTCACTAGATTATGATTCAGCAGGTCCAGAATGGGGTCTGAAATTCTTCATTTCTAACGAGGGGATGCATTCTGAGTAGTGGAGCTCTGCATTGTGCTCCCCCATTGTGTTCCCAGCACCCACGGCCCGTGATCCCTTTACAGCTCCCACATCTCTTCACAAGCCCCAGAGCTGGAGATATTTCCTCAGCCCTATTCTTTCCATTCATTCTCAGGTGGCCTCAGATTAAGATATTTAGTGTATCTTTGTCTAAATGAAGTTATACATAGGGCTAACATGTACTGGCAACAGAATATACCTCCCATAGTACCCTGTGAATTCAAATTTTTATAATATGTACCAGACACTACCCAAAGCACTTTGGATATATTAATTCACATCTCACAATAACCCATTTTACAGATGAGAAAATTGAAGCACAGAAAGTTTAAGACACTTGTGCAAAGACACAAAGCTATTAAGTGGTAAAACCAGAATTGAACCCAGGGTCCTAAGTATTAACCAACTCATTCCCCTTTTATTAAATCTTCAGTGATCTTGAAAATAACACAATTATATTTCATTGAATGTTTTCTGTTAAAATTAATTTGTTTAATTAGTGCCAACCCTAGTCCTATATCATGCACGCTTCTTAACTTGGATTTGGTATCTCTAATTTTTTTGGTATTTTCATTTATTTTTTCATTTATTATTTATTATTATTTTTTTCATTTATTATTTCATTTAGTTTTTAATTTATTTTTTAGTTATAGTTGACATACCATATATATTAGTTTCAGGCATACAACTTAATTAATCATGAGAAAGGCAAGTACCATATGTTCTCATTTACATGTGGAATCTAAAAAACAAAATAAATGGACACTCATAGATACAGAGAACAAACTGATGGTGGCCACATGGGCAGGGCCTGGGGGATGGGTGAAAAGGGAAAGGGATTACAGGTTATAAAAACAGGCAGAGGGATGTAAAGTATAGGATGAGGAATATAGTCAACAATACTGTAGTAACTACATATGGTGTCAGGTGGGTACTAGACTTACTGGAATGATCACTTTGTAGGGTGTACAAATAGTATCTCTAATGTTTTTCCTGTATGAGATCTCACAAAAGGAAAAAAGTGCAGGATCCCTCAGCCTCAAGAGGCACTGCTCAGAGGCAGAGCCAAATGATAACTGGAGACTGTTTGACCCAGGTGACATCTGATCTGCCTCTCTCCTCCCCACAGGTACCTGTCCTCCATGCCCAGAAAATGCTTTCTGTACCAGTACCACATACTGTACCTGCAACTCTGGATACATTTCTCAATCTGGGGAGAGAGATCTCAGGTATCCCTTGGATACATGTGAAGGTAAGCACCCAGACTATAAAGTATTGGGAAGGATGCAGGGAAATTGGAACTCTCATACATTGCTGGTGGGAATGTAAAATGGCACAGCCACTTGGGAAAATAGTTCAGAAGTTCTCAGAAAGTTAGGCACAGGTATCGTGTGATTCACTGCACCCACAGTTGGAACTTGAAAGTAGGCAGCGTAAGGGTGTGGGGAGTAACAGTAATATGCAGTGCTGATGACTATCACTCCGCCTTCACAGAGAAAGAAATGTTTTCATGAAGTCAGCAAAGGGAGCTCCTCCAGAACCTAGCTAGTTCTCAGTATTCTCTTCTATACCATGAGGATGATAATGCTGACTTCATGAGTGCGGTAGGGGGATTGGACAAGGTAACAAATGTAACAGTACTTCATGGATTATAAACCATCACATAAATGTTTCATTTTAAGTTAAGGAGTGAGAATATGTGCTAAAGTCATAGCAAAGAGAGAATAAAAGCTTGAGCAGAAACTTTTCTAATTCATATGGTTCCTAAGACGCAAAATGAAGTCTCAACTCAATAATCGAAAGGTCCAACTTTATGAAAGAATAAACACTCCGGACTTGAGTTACTATTGGACTGTGTCCCCCAACCCTGGTTCAAGCTCTTTCCCTATTGGAAACCTGCAGTTGGTCAGTCTTCTTCCCCACCTAACACTTCTACTCCTCTTCACCCAATCTTGCCGCAGTTGGAACCCAAAAGAAAGAGGAAAAAGAAGCAGAAAAGTCTGTACTTGGCTGATGCTATTGCTGTCATTTAGCCTCTACATTCCTGAGATATAACACTTTCTCTCCTGAGAGACTTTGTGGGTTCTATAAAGATAATTCCCCTCTCACCCTATCACTGCCCTGAAATTCCCTTGAAAACAGCAAGTTCCTCCCTACACCTTCCCCATCCTGGTAGAATCCTGTCATCCCTCCAGCTTCCTCCTGCCAAAGTCCATTTGCCATTTCAGGTGACCCTCTGACACAGAACCTAACCAACCCCACACCAGAAATCTCTCACACCTGACCCACCTCTAGCTCTTGGGGAATATTCCCCATCTTTTCCCAATAAACTTAGGGTACACAAGGAGGAGTAGAATCTCTTTGTTGCCCAATACAAGCCAATGGCTCACCCTTTAGATTTTTGGGGAGGAAATATGCACCAATCAACTGTGTCCCCACAAAATGCAGACAATGTATAATTAGCTGAGTGAAGTCCTTAAAATCCCTCTCTCTCTGAGAGTGAGATGAAGAAGAAAGAACTTGCACACATTTCTCCTCTTAGGTGGGAGTGGAGGGACTCACAGTGCAGTATGGGCTCTCTCCAAATAAATCTTCACTTTCTTATTTACCAGCTCCTGATCCTTTAAAACCTTGACATGAGTGAAGGATAGAAGAATCATATGACCAGATTCTAGAAACCTTCCCCTTTGCAAGTGTTAGGTGCGGGCTGGTTCCTCACTTGAAAATGTGGTGTCCATTCCAATGGATGCCAATATGGAAATTTCTGCTTTAATAACTGTTACTATAATAAGTTAATGTCAAACTATTGCCTCACCATGTGCATTTTACAAGATCGCTCTGCAGAGAATGGAAGTGCATTTAAAAAAACTGAGCAAAGGCAATCACAAGTACAAGCTCTTTGGATTGAAACGCGTCTAACTGGTTCCATAAAAAGAAAAAGAAGTCAGTGCACCCATAGCCTGGTAAATGATGGGACATTGGGTGGAGACAGGGACCAATCTTATGAAGTCGTCATCATCTTTTTATTGAGATTTAATTCATATACCATAAAATTCACACTTTTAAGATACATAACTTAGTAGGTCTTAATATATTCCAAAATTGTGTACCATTGCAACTATCTAATTCTTCAAGGTATATATTTAGGAGTGCAAGCAGTGAGTCACATGATACCTGTGCCTAACTTTCTGAGAACTTCTGAACTATTTTCCCAAGCGGTTGTACCATTTTACGTTCCCACCAGCAATGTATGAGAGTTCCAATTTCCCCACATCCTTACCAATACTTTATGGTCCGCTTTTTTTTATTATAGTCAATCTTATGGGTATGAAGTAATATCATCTTGTAGTTTTGATTTGCATGTCCCTAGTGACTAATGATGTTGAGAATATTTTCATGTGCTTCCTGTCTTCTTTAAAGAAATGTCTATTAAATTATTTACCTATTTTTAATTGGGTTCTTTGTATTATTTTGCTGTTGTTGAGTTTTAGTTCTTTATATATTCTTTTTAAATATATTTTATTGATTATGCTATTACGGTTGTCCCATTTTTATCTCTTCTTTATTCCCCTCTGCCCTGCACCCTCCCTCCCACCATCATTCTCCACCCCACTTAGTTCATGTCCATGGTTTGTACATATAAATTCTTTGGGTTCTTTGGTTTAATTTCCTATAGTATTCTTAACCTCTCCCTGTCTATTCTCTACCTATGACTTATGCTTCTTATTCCCTGTACCTTTTTTCCTATTCTCTTCCCTCTCCCTACCAGCTGATAACCCTCCATGGGATCTCTATTTTTGTGATTCTGTTCCTGTTCCAGTTGTTTGTTTGTTTGTTTGTTTGTTTGTTTACTTGCTTGCTTTTAGGTTCAGTTGTTGATAGTTGTGTTTGTTGTCATTTTACTGTTCTTAGTTTTGATCTTCTTCTTTTTCTTAGATAAATCCCTTTAATACTTCATATAATAAGGGATTGGTGATGATGAATTCCTTTAACTTGACCTTCTCTGAGAAGCACTTTATCTGCTCTTTAATTCTAAATGATAGCTTTGCTGGATAGAGTATCTTGAATGTAGGCCCTTGCCTTTCATGACTTGGAATACTTCTTTCCAGCCCTTTCTTGCCTACAAGGTTTCTTTTGAGAAATCACCTGATAGTCATGGGAACTTCTTCATAGGTAACTGTCTCCTTTTCTCTTGCTGCTTTTAAGATTCTCTCCTTATCTTTAATCTTGGATAATGTAATTATGATGTGTCTTGGTGTGTGCTTGCTTGGTGTGTCCAACTTTTCTGAACCTCTCTGAGCTTTCCGGACTTCCTGGAAGTCTATTTCCTTTGCCAGATTTGGGATGTTCTCCTTCATTATATGTTCAAATAAGTTTACAATTTCTTGCTCTCCCTCTTCTGCTTCTGGCACCCCTATGATTCAGATGTTGGAACCTTTTTTAGTTGTCCTAGAAATTCCTAAGCCTCTCCTCACTGTTTTGAATTCTTGTTTCCTCATTGTTTTGGCTGAATGTTTGGTTCTTCCTTTTACTCCAAATCATTTATCTGAGTCCTGGTTTCCTTCCTATCACTGTTGGTTCTCTGTACATTTTTCTTTATTTTATTTTGCTTAACCTTCACTTTTCCCTCCATTTTGTGACTATATTCAACAATTTCTGTGAGCATCCTTGATTACCAGTGTTTTGAACTCTGCATCTGATAGGCTGACTATCTCTTCATCCCTTAGTTCTACTTTTGGAGCTTTGATCTGTTCTTTCACTTGGGCCATATTTCTTTGTCTTGGTGCACCTGTTAACATTGAAAGGGGCAGAGCTTTAAGTATTCATCAGGGCAGGGCAACTCACATTGCTATGTTGTAGCACTGTATGTGGGGGATGGGTCTGAGAGGGAATGATGTCACTTGCTGGGTGGTGGCCAGCTTGCAGTCACTTCCCCCACTATGCACAAGCAAATTGCACCCTTCTGGTGCTGACTCCTGGGTGGGTGGGTTTGTGTATGTCCTAGGACCCTGTGGGCCTCTCCAACAAACTCTCCTGTGAGGCTGGGAGTTCCTCCCACCACTGCAACTCTCACAGGTTTTTGTAGCCAGAGGTTTTGAGAGTTTTCCCCCCATGCTGGAACCCTGGGTTGCACAGTCTGTCTCACTCCCCACTTGTACCTCCCAGTTTATCCACACATAAATGTGGGACTGCCCAGACCAACAACTGTGGCCTCACCTACCCAGGTCCTTGCCACACATCCTCTCCTCCATGGCTGCCCTTCTCTGCCCTTCCTACCAGTCCGAATGAATATTTCTTCTTTAACTCCTTGGTTGTTGGACTTCCATACAGTTCAATTTTCTAGCAGTTCTGCTTATTTTTTTGTTTTTAAGTTTGTTGTTGTTCTTCTTTTGATTGTGCAAGAAGGCAAAGTACATCTGCCTACACCTCCATCTTGGCCAGAGGTCCTGTCTGTAGTAATTTCTTACAATCCTTTGTATTTCTGTGGTATTGGTTGTAATTTCTCATCTTTCATTTCTGATTTTATTCATTTGAATCCTCTCCCTTTTTTTCTTGATGAGTCTGCTTAAAGGTTTGTTGATTTTGTTTATCTTTTCAAAGAACCAGCTCCTGGAGTTTTGATTCTTTGAATTGTTCTTTTAGTCTTTATGTCATTTAATTCTGCTCTGATCTTGATTATTTCCTTTCTTCTACTCACTCAGGACTTTGTTTGTCATTCCTCCAGTTCTTGTAGATGTAGGGTTGGATTGTTAATTTTAAATGTTTCCATCTTTTTTAGGTAGGCCTGTATTGCTATGAACTTCCCTCTCAGGACTGCCTTCATTGTGTCCCACTGATTTTGGACTGTTGTGTGTTCATTTTCATTTGTTTGCAGAAACTTTTTGATTTCTTGATCTCATTATTAACCCATTCATTGTTTAATAGCTTGGTATTCAGTCTCCATGAGTTTGAAAATGAATATTCAGTCTTCTTGAGTTTTTTTTCTTGAAGTTGTTTCTAGTTTCTAGTCTGAGAAAATGTTTGATATGATTTCAATTTTCTTGAATTTGTTGATGCTTGTTTTGTGTCCTATCATGTGGTCTATCTTTGAAAATGTTCCATGCATTTGAAATGAATGTGTGTTTTTCTTCTTTAGGATGAAAAGGTTTATATATATATATTTACATATATATCAGTCAAGTCCATTTGATCTAGTGCATCATTCAGTGCCACAATATATTTTTTGATATTTTGTTTGGAAGACCTATCCATTGTTGACAGTGGGGTGTTAAAATCCCCTACTATAAGTGTGTTGTTGTCTGTATCTTTCTTGAAGTCCTCTAATATTTCCTCATATATTTAGGTGCTCCTATATTGGATGCATATATGTTTACAATATTTATGTCTTCTTGATGGATTCTTCCCTTGAGTATTATGGAATGACCTTCTGTGTCTCTTTTTATGTCCTTTGTTTTGAAGTCTGTGTTGTCTGATATAAGTATTGCCACTCTGGCTTTTTTTTTTTTTCCCTGTCCATTTGCTTGGAATATTTTTTTCCAACCCTTCACTTCAGTCTGTGTAGGTCTTTTGTTCTGAGGTGGGTCTCTTGTAGGCAGCATATGTACAGATCATGTTTTCTTATTCATTCAGCTACTCTATGTCTTTTGACTGGAGCATTTAATCCATTTACATTTAAGGTTATTATTGGTGGGTATTTATTCATGTTTCCCCTTTGTACCTGTGTTCCTTTCTCTCTCTCTCTCACTCTTTTTCTTCATCTTAAAGCAGTCCTTTTAGTGTATCTTGCAATGCTGGTTTGGTAGAGGTATATTGTTTTAGCCTTCTTTTGTCTTGGAACCTCTTTATTTCACCTTTCTTTTTAATTGAGAGACTTGCTGGGTAGAGTAGTCTGGGTTTCATGCCTTTGCTTTTCATCACTTGGAATATCTCTTGCCATTCCCTTCTGGCTTGTAGTGTTTCTGTTGAGAAGTCAGCTGTAAGCCTTATCAGTGATTCCTTGTATGTTACTTGCTGTTTCTCCCTTGCTGCCTTTAAGATTCTCTCTTTGTCTTTGAATTTTGCCTTTTTAATTATGATGTGTCTTGGAGTGGGCCTACTCTTTGTTTTCAAAAAGAGGCATGGATGTATGAGGATGTGATGTCTGGAGCTGTGGCAGCCATCTTGGGACAATGAGGGAAAGCTAACAAAGGTCAAACCAAAGCTCTGCTTTATCTGGATGCTACATTAACAAACTGAGAAACTCTTTTTCTGGGTTTTTGTTATATTGAGATTTATTAATAATCCCTATTGATAAGTCACTTTTAGTCAGGGATAATATTACTTAAAGCCAGAAGCATCCTAACAGATACAAGGTTAGTGGTGGTAAGAAAGATGAGAACACTTTGAGACATATTAGATGCTCAATAAATCTTTGTCAAATGAATGACCAAATTTCTCCTTTGTGTTACAGATATTAATGAATGTAAACCACCCATTAGTGTATATTGTGGAGCAAATGCTGAATGCCAGAATATTAAAGGAAGTTTCTACTGTCTCTGTGGCCCTGGATATAAACTCCTCTCTGGGGATACACGGTTCATGGATTCCAATGAGAACACTTGTCAGAGTAAGAAAAATTTTGTCTTCTTATTGCCCTTTCCATGTTTTTTATTGACTCTAACACCAGAAAAGATTTGTGTTTGTGGTGGGAACAGGATATGTTTCTATTTCCTGGAAGAAAAGGACAGAGGAGAAAAAAGGAAATAAGGAAGTTAGAGAAATAATGGCAAGTGGCCTTTAGAGACAGAGGTGGCAAGGTGGTGAATGAGACAGGTTTCCTTGAATTGCAAAGAAGAGAAATTCACTTGAGTTATACTAAGAAGAAAAGATAAGTTAATGATAAGGATGCATGGATATATCTCAGAACTCAAGAACTAGAACACAGCTAGACTTCTGGAATGAAATGAAACTGGGGACTCATCACCATCAGGGTGCCCCAGTCTCTGAAACTCTTTGGTACTAATCTTGCCTTCTCTTTCCTTGCAAACTGGATTTCTCTGCTTCCTAGTCCATAGGACAGGATGTACATACAACTGTTCCAAACCTTGCCATTATTATTGATCCAACCACCTAAAGAGAAATCATTTGACTCTCTCTTGGACCTAATTGTAAATTCTTGGAAATATGCAAGTTGGCTAAGTTTAAGTCATATTTCGACCCTCAGATCTGTGTTCAGGAGGAGGTGCCATGTTGTATAGGAATGACCACTCTCATGGAAACTATGTAGACAGGGAAAGTCAATACCCAAGAAATATGGGACTTAGCAGACTTATCTATGAGGTTCGGTGACAGTTGGAATGATTAGAGAGAGAATATTTAAAGCTTAATTCTAAGAAGCTGACCAGTAGAATAACAGTAATACATGTATTAACAGCTAAATGTCTGTTTCATTTATACTATGTGCCAGGTGATACACTCAGTGCTTTACATGCATTATTTCTTTTAAAATAATCATATGAGTTAGGCACTCATATTACAGATAAAGAAACTGAGGCATCCAAAAGTAAGTAATGTGCCTAAGGTCAGCCAGCTAAGAAGCAGGTCTGCCTGTATTGAGAGTCCCTCAGCCACTTGCTGCATAGTAACATGAGTCTCAGGGAAGCAAAAAAAGGGACAAAGTGCTCTTTTTCTGGTGCAAAATAATAATGATAATGTTATATCTTTTCATCAGTTAAGATCCAGCTTGCAAAACCAAAACCCAACTAGGTCTTTCAGACATAAAGAATTTTATAGAGAGAATTAGTACTGGTGAAAGAAGTTCTGAGAAGTCAAAAAGAGGTTATGGGGACAACCCAGAGATTAGCAATAGCAGAAATATGCAGCCATCCTAGACCTAAAGGGAAGGGGAGGAAGTAGTATTTCCAGAGCCCAAGACTTGAGTCCATCTAACAAGGTAGAAACTTGAAAGGGATGATGGAACCAATGCTGGAGCTACCACAAGCAGCAGAAAGGGGAGGAAATTCCCTGGCTTCTCCCTTTCTCCCCCTCCAATATGCTATCAGTAGTTCCCATTGGCTGAACATAACAGGAAAGCACAGGGCAAGAGATCCTGGCAAACGGAATTCTTTATGAAACAGAACAAAGTGTGGGAAAATTAGGACCTGAGGAAAGATTAGCCGCTCTTGCGCAATCAATGTTTTCCAAGAATATGAAGTCTTTCATTACAAATAAGTTGAGGAGGGAGCCTGGTGAGACTTACTATAGAGATAGTTCATTTCAAACTGTGTTGTTTTAACATGGCCAATGGGTCTTAGTCTATGAGATAGTGAAGGGATCACTCCCTTCTTTCCAAGCTTTCTTTAAAAAAATGAAACTTACCTATGACTCTCAGTTTTTAATTCCATGTTCTTAAATTTGTTCTATTCCATTTGTTGCTTCCTTTATGTAGATTCTCAATTTTTTTATTTTCATTGTTGAGATTTGTGGTCACTGGGTCCATATCTGAGCCAAGGTTTACAGTTGATGGCTCCAGTTCAAGGATGGAGAAAACATAATTGGTCATGTTATGAGAGAAGCTGGCTAAAGCATGTCTCAAAGTGTTCTCATCCTTCTCACCACCACTAATCCATTAGGATGCTTCTGGCTTTAAGTAATATTATCCCTAACTAAAAGTGATTTATCAATAGGGGTCATTAATAAATTTCAATATAACAAAAACCCAGAAAAAGAATTTCTCAGTTTGTTAATGTAGCATCTAGATAAAGCCAGAGTTTTGGTTTGACCTTTGTTAGCTTTCCCTCATTGTCCCAAAATGGCTGCCACAGCTCCAAACATCACATCCTCATATATCCATGTCTCTTTTTGAAAACAAAGAGTAGGAGATTGGTACTCCTCAGCCTGTCTTTCTTTTCACTGTAAAGAAAAATTGTCCTAAGAAGCCTCCCAGCAGACTTATCTTTGTTTGGCTAGGCCTGGGCTAGGTCAAATTCTTATCTGTAAACAAGTTCCCAGAGTAACTGAATGAGATCTCAGAGCTTGACCCTGACATTAGGGGCAGTTTCAACTTCACCCGCCTGAATAAAATAGCTGTTCTGATAGCAAGGAAAAAATGGCTGCTGGGTAGGAATTCTTCACAGTGTGGCATGACCTCTAACTTTCAGATCCCTTTAATGGTGCATCTACACCAACATTAGGTCCTGGAATTGATAACAGGAAAGAGAAAACTTCTCTTGTAAAGTCTCATAGATAATCTTGAGAGGAGAAAACAGTACATGTCTCTGGAATGGAGCCTTTCTCCTTAGATTGGTGGGACAATGAAAATGAAGCTCCAAAAAGATTGTTCCCTTGTGCTCCTCTCCACCCTGCATTAAGGCCATGAGTTTGGAAACCTCGCAGCAGAGAGCTTGGAGAAATGTTGGCAAGGGTCATTGCATCCCAACCACCCACCTCACCCCAGATCCTCTGAGTAGCTCAAGGTTGTGAGGAGCACAAGCATGCAGCTAGAAGTTAGGAAACCTCACATCTCAATTATTGGGCCAACTCTGCCCCAGTGACATTCACTCTAAGTCAGTTCTGTGGTTCCTTTCAAGAGGCATATCCAAGACTCCATGATCCTTCTGCAAAGCCAGGAGCCTCAGAACAAAAAGGAATAGTTATATAAAAAAAGGAATAATACTATTCAGGGGCCTAAGATCCAAACTTTCTTAAAAGATAAAAACCAGGTCTCTCTGATCAAACTGGAGGACAGTGGAAAAAGGCTCTCTAGGGGAAAAGACCTGATGGGAAGTGGGATTCCTTTTCCAGGGGCCTGTGCTGGATTGTAGAGCCCAAGCCATTCTGCACAGGGTTCTCAGGTAGCTTAGGAGCCACAGGCAGGCATCACTGAGGATGCCTGTGAATGACTGGAATTGCTTGTGCCTATTCTGATTCCTGTGTTTGCAGTTTCTGCACTTGTGGAGTGGTATGAGCTTTGTGCTTAAACAAATATGGATTCAGTCTAGGCTCTACCACCTACCCCCCACATGACTGTAGACAATTCCTTAACCCCATGACTCCATGCCTGTTTTATCTGTTTAAATGATACAACAACAGAACCTGACTCACCCAGTTGTTACAAGGATGAAATGAGATAATGCACATGAGGTGGCATTCAGCAAGTGGCAACTGGAATATTTGTGCATGGTGCATTCTTTTGTCAGATGCATCACATCTTCAAGAGAGAGCATGGCAGAGTGGTTAAGAACACTTTTCAGAGACTCTAGAGCCAAATCCCAGCAGAATGCCCTTGGGTACGTACTAAGTTTTCTCCACCCTATCTGTAAAATGGAGCTAACAATCCACATCCTCACAGAGGATATGCCTCACAGGGCTGTTGCAAGGATTAAATGAGATACTACCTTTTAAAGCCCTTAAGATAGTATCTAAAAGTGTTTCTAATATTGTTAGCATTGCATCTGATTCATAAAATAAATAACAAATAAATAAACAAACAAACCAAAAAGGTTAAAACCCCTGCTCCAGCTAGAAAGGTCATGGGAAAGTTCAGATAGCTCTTAAAGAGAACTACATACATATCAAAGGTATGTATATTTTCTACCAATGGGA
>PVKM010001654.1:57205-74521 GCA_004027735.1 Carollia perspicillata
GAGGGAGGGAGGGAGGGAGGGAGGGCACTGAACCCAAAGTGAAGAAGTGCAGGCAGATAGGAGATTCTACCTGGCTTCTGGTATTAATCTGTTAAACTCGCCCTATTTTACAAGGAAGAGAAAAGCCTTTGGTTATTTTCCTAATTGTCAGAGCTCTTCACAGTTCTATTATGTGGACTGAGTCTACCCGGCATTAATTATCACCAAGGTTGGTAGGTCCAAGAAGGCACCCATGAAAAAATATGCAGCATTCAGCCAAAAGTATGTTTTTTTACAACAAATACAATTTCCAATGACAGACACATTCTGAACTCAGAATTGTAAGTCAGGGTTCTTGCACTCTTTTTTTAAATTTATTATTCAATTACAGTTGACATACAATAGTATATTAGTTTCAGGTATACAGCATAGCAGTTAGACATTTATATAACTTACAAAGCAGTCCCTCCAATAAGTCTAGTACCCACCTGGACCATGCATAGTTATTACAACATTATTGACTATATGCCCTATGCTGTACTTTACACCCCTGTGACTATTTTGTGATGCCAATATGTACTCCTTAATTCCTCCACCTTTTTCACCCTGCCCCTCAACACACACTTCCCCCACCATTGGGCAACCTTCAGTTTGTTCTCTATATCTATGAGTTTGGTTCTGTTTTATCTGTTCATTTATTTTGTTTTTGTTTTTTTTTTAGATTCCACATATAAGTGAAATCATATGGTATTTATTTTTCTGTCTGATTTATTTTACTTAGGAAAATACACTCTATGTCCATCCATGTTGTCACAAATGGTAATATTCCATTATTTTATATGACTCAGTGATATTCCAAGTTTTTACACTCTAAGACAAAAGCTTCAATATTACAAGAAAGCTCTTTGCCCTTTTTAGCAAATAGACTCAGCTGAAAACCAAGATAGAGACTTGGTATAGATTTAACCTCAGCTTGACAGAAACAGGTATGTAACATTTGTCGTCTTTCCCTCATCTCTCTAAAACATGTGGCTGTCCTCACAAAGCGCAATAAACACACAAGGACCTACTGACAGCACATAACCAAAACAGACATTCTTTTTTTCATTCTAATTCCCAGACAAACTGAATTTAAAAACCTGAGGTATTTAATTTTCTGTTTCCTCAGCCATTTCAGTTATAATGTCCAGCCAAGACCAAATTAAAGAATTTGCAGTTTTCATTTTTCTGCTTCCTCTATGCTAGGATATCTCCATCACAACAATATTGGCATTTCAGGTCTGGCAATTCTTTGTGGTTGAAAGCCATCCTGTGCACCGTGAAGTGTTAAGCAGCATCCCAGACCTCCACCCCCAGATGCCAGTAGCATCCCCTGCCCCACACTGTAATCACCAAAAATGTCTCCAGCCACTGTCAGAGTCCCTTGGAGACAAAATCACACCCAGTCCAAGAATATTGCTCTACTCCGTAGCAAAGAATTTGAGCTCTGGTCCGCTCAAAAGCAAAAAAGCTTATCAGTGAGCACAATTAGCTTGACTTCATGTGTTCTAGATTCAAGTTACGCACCTTACCTGCCCACCTCTCTACCCTTTCCTTCCCAGTTCCAGCACTAACTTCCCATGATGTCTTTTGCAGAGATCGCCTCCACAAACACAACCAAAGGCAATAAAGAGGTGAGTGGAAGCTAAGTCCTGGAACCTAGCCCAGTAACAAATATTTACAAAGCTCAAACTAGCAAATGGTGTCAGGAGTTATATATAATATGTGTACTACATATTATATATTGATACATCATACATATGATATATAGGGTATGGCACAAATAACGCCCCCTTTTTAAAAATATATATATTTTATTGATTATGCTATTACAGTTGTTCCATTTCCCCCCCTTCATTCCCCTCCACCCTGCACACCCCCTCCCACCCACATTCCCCTCCTTTTAGTTCATGTCCATGTGTCATAAGTTCTTTAGCTTCTACATTTCCCATACTATTCTTGCCCTCCCCCTGTCTATTTTCTACCTACCATCTATGCTACTTATTCTCTGTAGCTTTTCACCCTCTCTCCTCCTCCCACTCCCCTGTTGCTACCCCTCCATGTGATCTCCATTTCTGTGGTTCTGTTCCTGTTCTAGTTGTTTGCTTAGTTTGCTTTTGTTTTAGGTGTGGTTGTTAATAACTGTGAGTTTGCTGTCCTTTCACTGTTCATATTTTATATCTTCTTTTTTTCAGATAAGCCCCTTTAACATTTCATATAATAAGGGCTTGGTGATGATGAACTCCTTTAACTTGACCTTATCTGAGATGCACTTTATCTGCCCTTCCATTCTAAATGATAGCTTTGCTGGATAGAGCAATCTTGGATGTAGGTCCTTGCCTTTCACGACTTGGAGTACTTCTTTCCAACCCCTTCTTGCCTGTAAGGTCTCTTTTGAGAAATCAGCTGACAGTCTGATGGGAACTCCTTTGTAGGTAACTGTCCCCTTATCTCTTGCTGCTTCTAGAATTCTCTCCTTCATTTTAATTTTGGGTAATGTAATTATGATGTGCCTTGGTGTGTTCCTCCTTGGGTCCACCTTCTTTAGGACTCTCTGAGCTTCCTGGACTTCCTGGAAGTCAATTTCCTTTGCCAGATTGGGGAAGTTCTCCTTTGTTATTTGTTCCAATAAGTTTTCCACTTGTTGCTCTTCCTCTTCCCCTTCTGGTACTCCTATAGTTTGGATGTTTGAATGTTTAAAGATGTCCTGGAGATTCCTAAGCCTCTCCTCATTTTTTCAAGTTCTTGTTTCTTCATTCTTTTCTGTTTGGTTGTTTCTTTCTTCCTTCTGGTCCACTCCATTGATTTGAGTCCCAGTTTTCTTCCCATCATTATTGATTCCCTGCACATTTTCCTTCATTTCACTTAGTGTAGCCTTCATTTTTTTCATCTAATTTGTGACCAAAATCAACCAATTCTATGAGCATCCTGATCACCAGTGCTTTGAACTGTGCATCTGATAGGTTGGCTATCTCTTGGTCACTTAGATATATTGGCTCTGGGGCTTTGATCTGTTCCTCCCTTTGAGCCATATTTTTTGGTCTGGCTGCACCTGTTACATAGTGAGGGGTTGAGCCTTAGGTGTTCACCAGAGTGGGGCAACCCAGTCACTGGGTTGTGATGCTATATGTGGGGGCAGGGTCAGAGAGGGAACAATGGCGCTTGCTCCACTCTCTCTTGGATTTCATCTCTTGGATGCTTCACCAAATATCTGTGCACCCCACGCCCCAATCAAGCTGACACATAAAGTGGGCCATCACACTCTGTAAGAGTTGATTTACACATCTGTACAATGAGGGTAACGATGGCACCCACCTCCTTGGATAGATGGGAAGTTTAGATGAAATCACATTGTGTGGAGCACTCAGCACAGTGAGTGGTCCAGAAGACATATCCCATCCACGTCATGCATGTCACTTCCAGCAGACCAACAACATCGACACGGGGGGTTGTCACCCCAGAGACTGTGAGCTTCTTGAGGACAGGAATAAGACCATGCCCTCCTTGGGAGTTCAGAGAATGTTCATTGAAGTAATAAATAATCATGTAATTAAAAGGAACATTTTATTATACAATTTATTGCCAGGTTCCTCAAAAAGCTAAATGTAGAATTACCATGTGCCCCAGCAACTCCACTTCTATGACTACACCCAAGAGAATTGAAAGTAGGGATTTGAGTGCGAATTTGCACATCGATATTCACAGCAGCACTATTCACAATGGCCAAGAGGTGGAGACAACCCAAATGTCCCCAACAGATGAGTGGATAAAGAAATGTTGCTCAGTGGAATGTTATTCAGCCATAAAAAGGAATGAAGCTCTAACACAAGTTATAATGTGGGTGAGCCTTGAAAACATGCTGAAAGAAACAAAGCACAAAAGTTCATATAATGTATGATTCCATTTATATAAATGTCTAGAACAGACAAATCCACAGAAATAGAAAGCAGATATTTCAGGGTGATGAAAATGTTTTGGAACTAGATGGAGGTGGTGGTTGCACAACATGGCGAGTGTACTAAGTTGCCACTGAATTGTATACTTTAAATGGGTGTGTTTGATTTGTGTGTATTTCACCTCAATTAAAAAAAAAAAAAAAAAAAAAACTTGGCCAGGAAAGGTAGGTGCAAAGTCATCGTGCTGGGTCAGATACAACAATGGCAATTCTGAAGGGCCAATACTTTGGTGCCTACTCTGTACAAACAGGTTTAAACCAAGAAGATTACAGCTGTCATTTCAAGGAGAGAAAGAGGTCTTCTGTATCAGGTAGAGACGGGGAGCAGCTCAGCATTTCCACGAAGACTCACACTGGCTGAGTCTCACACTTAAGACTCACACTTAACAAGAAGACTCACACTTAACAAGATGTTAAGAAGGTTTATGACCTGGCTGACGTGGCTCAGTGGATTGAGTGCCAGCCTGCAAACCAAAGGGCTGTGGGTTGGTTTCCCAGTCAGGGCACATTCCTGGGTTGTGGGCCAGGTCCCCAGTAGGGGGCACATGAGAGGCAACCACACGCTGATGTTTTTCTCCCTCTCTTTCTACTTCCCTTACTCTTGATCTAAGAATAAATAAATAAAATCTTTTTTTTAAAAAAGAAAAGGTTTATGAGAGCCCCAGTTCTAAATGTTCCTCTCACCCTTAAGTATCACTCTGCTTCAAGTTCTTTGGCATGATAGCATCTTCCTCCTCAGACCATTCATTCACCCAGTACATGAGTACTTATTGAGTACCTACTATTTGCCAAGGACTATTTTAGGTGCTGAGAAACAGCTGTGAACAAAACAAAGTCCCTATCCTGATGAGACTCAATGTCTAGTACTTAGAAAGATGCATGAACCCCCTGGGGAGCTTGTTACAGTGCAGTGGGGACTTAGTACACCGAGGGTCTGCATTTCTACCATGCTCCCAGGTGATACTAACACTGCTGGTCCAAGGACCACACTTGAGTACAGGGATTTGGGGATCAGCATAAAAATAGTCTGTTAACTCAATTATGTCTCACTTTTTTTTTATTGTTGTTCAGTTACAGCTGTCCCATCTTTCTCCCCTCCTCATTGCTCTCCCCTGCCCCATCCCCCCACCTCCATAGTCAATCAACCCCCATTGTCCATGCCTAGAAGTCCTCTTTTCATGTTTCAATTTTTAGAGCTTCCCCTCGGCCCCTATTCTTTTCCACCCACTGGTCCATCTCTTTGCTATCCTTCATGGACAAGTGTCTTGATTTTAAAAGGCTAATTAGCAGGGTGAGGGGGTACTAAAGGGTAGACAAAGTTGAATATTATGGTGATGGAAGGAGATTTGACTGTGAGGGGTGGGCACACAATGCAATATACAGATGATGTATCAGAATTGTACACTTGACACATAAAATTTCATCTACCAGTGTCACTCCAATAAACTTACATGTAAAAAATAAAAGTAAAAAGGCAAATTAGAGTGCCCTCTGAGCTATGTCTACCTCAGAGTTTCTCTTTGTACAGTATTACTGTGTTACAACACTCAAGACTGGGTCATTCTTTGCTGTGTAATTGTCCCATGCATTAGAGGATGTGGAGCAACATCTCTGGCCTCCACCCACTGGACACCATGAGCACCCCTCAGGGGTGATGATCATAAATGTCTCCAGACTTTACCAAATGTCCCCATTGGGGGTCAAAATTGCCCAGGTTGAGAACTACTGGTCTATTTCTAGCAAACCTACCCCTTCACCATTGATAAAAGAGGTTAGCAATAATTAACCCTTATCCTGTATTTACCAGGCACAGACATGCAGCATCTCTTAACTCATTTAATCGTGCCAAAAACTTTATTGGATCCTTTTACTGTTCCCTCATAAGGTAGGGAAACTGAGGTACAGAGTGATTGAGTGTCTCAAAGTCACACAACCAGTGAACATGGAGTCAGGATTCGAACCGGGTCTTCTGGCTTCAGAGCCTGGTTTCTTGTGCTTTCTACTGTTCCTCGGGATTGTGGGGACCTATAAGAGCAGATGATGATGACAATGATGATGATGATGATGATTAATATCTTTAAAGCTACAACACGTTGTTGAAAATTTGGAGCCACTGCTCACCAACAAGTCTCTGTGGGGAATGGGAGAAAAGAGAGAAGTCGCATCCAATGTCACATCTATTCTGCAGATGGTGGAATTGACTGTTCTAAAAACTGCCTTGAAAGCCCCAGACCAAAAAGTCCAGAAAGCTCAAAGCAGTGCTGTGGGTAAGGAGACAATAAGGCCTGATGCCCACAGGGTGGTGGTGGGGGTGCTGATTACTAGCTGGGGTCTGGATTAAGCAATTAAAAAATAGGTAAATACACTGCATGGGTCTATTTATATAAAATGCAAGAAAATGCAAACTAATCTATAGCAACAGGGAGAAGTGGGTAGAAGTGTAAAAATTTGGGAAACTTGGGGGTCAAGGAAATGCTCACTACCTTGACTGTGGTGGTGGTTGTACAGGTAAATACACCAATAAGACTCATCAATTGTACATGTTGATGTACAATCAATTACACCTCCAGAGAACTGTTTTTAAAAAAAAAGATTGTCAGTGGTTTCCAATCCCAGTGAGTGTGGGATTTGGGCTTAAAAATGGTTTTTTAATCTAGTACCTGAATAATCTAATGGCATATGTTATAAGAAACATCTTACTACATATTTTAAAAATGAAAATCCTTTTGCCCCAGCCAGGTGGCTCACTTGATTGGAATGTCACCCTGTATACCAAAGTGTTATGGGTTCAATTCCAGCCAGGGCACACACCTGGGTTTCAGGTTCAATCCTGGTTGGGGCTCGTTGGGGAGGCAATCAATCAATCAATATTTCTCTCTCACATCGATGTCTCTCGCTCTCTCTCCCCCTTCCTCTCTCTCTAAAATCAATGAACATGTCCTTCAGTGAGAGTTTTTAAAAGATGAAAATCCTTTTATTGCACTGCCCTACATGTCACATGACTATGTGAGGTGACATTAGTTAGCTTGACTGTGGTCATCATTTCGTTAGGTATACGCATGTAAAATCATACCGTACACCTTAAATACACAATTTTTATTTAAAAAAAAAAAACAAATAAAATGCCATCGCAAAACCAAGTATTAATTTTTTAATTAGAAAAAACATCAATGAAACTGTATTCGGACCAGCCCAATTGGCCCACAACCCTGTCTTTCAGTCCTGTGCCTAGCGAGGCACCAGCTTGATGAAGAGACACATGTTTGTTGTGTATGTGACCTTTTACATGCCATTGCACACCCTGCTTCATCACTCCTCATCTCACTAGCATCTCTCCATGTAAACTGTGTTCAGCATCATTACCTACGTTATCGTCTTCAAGTGACTTACAGGCTTGCATTGTATGAGAGTGAGTGCATAATTTATTTTCCTGTTCTGGGAAATGTGGATTTTTGCCAAACAACCCTGTGATAAAGACCACTAAAAAATTACCTGTGTGTATTTGTTAGGTATTTTCTTAGGATAAATTCATAAAGGAGAAGTTGTTAGGTCAAGAAGAAAAAACGTTTCGGACTTTTGATACATATCACTATTTTGGCCCCCAGAAATGTTTGCTGTGCTTTTATGAATAAAGGGGGAACCAAAGGATTGGTGTATGCCTAACTATTCTTGTTTTACCAACCTGGCTGATAAAATATGCTCTATAAAAGTAATAATAATAAAAATGAATTCAAAAGATAAAATTAAATCTAGTGCCTAGCCATCTTGGGAAACTGGAATCTGGACACTTGCATTCTAAATTAAACCATTTTCCCAATTACAGGTAACACTCACCTTTCCTGATTTTGCCAGGTTCTAATTGGCTGATCAGTAACCAGTGCCTTTACCTCATTGGGCTTCAGTCTCCTCATCTATAAAATGGGGTATTAGTAGTGCCTATAATGTACTTAGATCCAGGGCTGATAACTACAATTTTGATTATTTTATTTTCCATCTGTTATTACAAAATTTTATTTAAGTAGCACTCTTTTTTTATATTCCTATAGTGGTATCATTCTTTGTTATTCTATTACTTGCCTTGTTTAACTTTTTAAACATATACAAAGGGGGACATAATTAACACCCTGCTGCATCCAGCACCAATTTCCAACTCATGCAGCCAGTCTTCTTTTTAAGCCAAATATTTTCATGAGCTTGTTTCTTCATTGCAATTCTTCCATGACTTACAAGGCCCCTTAATTTCTGAACTACAGTTTCCTCATCTGAATAATGGCCCCTCATGGGGTTATATGAGGATGCCAGAAGATGACAAGGTATAAAGTTCTTAGCCCAGTGCCTGGTACCACCTACATATCCAGTAAACACGGCCCATTCGTGTTGCTGTGAACATTTTTAAAGGCTATAATAACGGTAAACTTGCCCAATGCTTTTCTCACCAGCTATTGAAAGTCAAGTTGTTACAGACAAATGCTCCAAGGAAAGAAAGATCTTGAACTTCATTGTACAAATGAACTCACTGGACATCGATTGCAATGACATCATCCAGGGAAACGTACAAGGTATGTGTGGTGGCTGCATTCAGAATCCCTAAGACACACTGCAGCATCACTGCATGAGTCATGAAGAAACTTCCCAACTTTATAGGTCTGTTACCCTAAGATTGTGTCATTTGAGACTTTTCCTTACAAAAAAAAAAAAGACATCTTCCCAGAATGGAAGCTTTCTACTTTTCAGCATGGAAGAGATTTCTTTGAAATTTGGGTGCTGTTCTGTCCGCATCTCACTTGGGTTCACCCAGAAGCAGTTTCTAGGACAATTGTAAGAGGTCCCAGTGTAAGGAGTTTGTTCAGGAGGTGATCCCAGGAAGCAGCAGTAAGTGTATCAGGGTTCCTCGGAGAAACAGAACCAATCAAATGTGTGTGTGGAGAGAGACAGAGATGGGTTTCAAGGAATTGGCTCATAGGATGGTGGAGGCTGGCAAGTCTAAAACGTAGCCAGGGAAGAGCTAAGGACATACATAGCTCAAGTCCATAGACCGTCTGGAGACAGGATTTCCTCTTCCTCAGGGGAGGTCAGTCTTTTGCTTAAGAATTTCATCCAAGTGGATGAGACCCACCCAGATGATGGAGGATGCGCTGCTTTACTCAAAGTCTATCTGAACATTCTTCTTAAGGCCTATCCACACTGCTGCAAATGGCTAAGTAGTAGTCCATTGTATGTATGTACGACATCTTCGTTATCCATGGATGGATCTTGAGAATAGCATGCTAAGCAAAATAAGTCAGTCAGAAAAAGCTAAGAACCATATGATTTCACTCTTATGTGGGACATAAAACTGAAAGTCATAGACACAGACAACAGTATGGTGGTTACCAGAGGGAAGAGAAGGGGGTAGTAAAGAGTAAAGGGGGTCAAATACATGGTGATGGAAGGTGATTTGACTTTGGGTGGTGGGCACACAATGCAATGTACTCATGTACCATAGAAATACACTTGAAACCTATATAATCTTATTAACAACCAATGTTATCCCAATACATTTAATTTAAAAATAAAATAAACAAGCTATCACTATAAAAATTCAAGCAAAAAATATTTTTTAAAAGATGCAAATACATAAATGTTAATCTCATCTAAAAAATAGCTTCACTGCAACATCCAGACTAGTATTTGACCAAATATCTGTGTGCCACGGCTTTGCCACGGTGACACATAAAATTAACCACCCCAGCTGGGAAAAGAGGAAGTGAGGAAAGAAAAGGCAGTCAACACAGGTGTTGTTCTAACATATTTATGAACAGGTTGCTGCTGGTGGTAACCAGGGCTCAGTCCCACTGTGTTAGCCCAATCAAGGAGAGGGAACTGGGTCATTTATCCACCTGCTCTGATTTTCACCACCAGGTGAGGGCCTATCTGGGCAGTTAACTTCCAGAGCCTTCCAGTCTGCCCTGGGTGCAGGTCAAACATTCACTTGGGGAAAGCATCCAGGCAGAGTCTCAGCTGCTTGCGGTAGAATCCATCAGCATGTAAAGAAAGCAGAGTGCACCTGCTATAGCCTGCACACAAGGAGCAGATTTTTACCATCATTGTCCCAGTATTACCAGCCTCTCTGATTTTACTTGAGGGAGAGGCAAGAAATGAATTCAGCTTTATTTGTGTCACATTGTCTACTCACTTTTTTCTTTTTTCCCTTTTTCAATTACAATTGACATTCAGGATTATATTAGTTTTAGGTGTACAACATAATGGTTAGACATTTATATAACTTACAAAATGATCCCCCCTATAAGTCTAGTATCCACATGACCATACATAGTTATTACAATAGTATTGACTGTACTGCCTGTGTTGGACCTTACATGTCTATAGCATGATAAGTAGGGTCTTGAAATCCAATCATGTAAACATGGTTACAGTTGTCTGTACTGTTCACCAACGATCTCAAAGGAAAGACAGTAAAACACAGACAACAAACCACTTTCTAATCTGAGAAAACCTCATGAGACTATTAGTTCCTGTCACTTTCTCTCCTTCCCCAAGAAGATTAAGAACTTGAATCTGCCTCCATTTGAGAAGAGGCCAGGCAGAAGAGGAAAGCCAACTTTCAACCACAAAATTTCACAATTATATTGTCATCATGTTTGCCTGTAACACAATTTGTAGAGAGTGTGCAAGACTTCACAGTGCAGACTAAACAAATTATGTCTTCAGTCCAGTTTGCTCCTTGGTCACATGTCAGGGTGCTGGGGACCATGATTTGAACCTATGGATTCAGGAGGACACAGGTTAGCCTCTAACAACTATCTGAGCTGAATCGTTTAAATAAATTACAGACATTTCAGTGTGATTCCATGTTCTCTGAGGAGTACCTGGCATAGCCATGCCCAGCAGCAGACTATTTATCACACCCTAATGGGCCGTGCATCTCACCTCCAAGCATTTGCATTAGCTGTTTCTCTGCTGGAAATGCCAACCATCGCTTCACTGGGTAAACTTTGACTGTTCTTTTAACACAGCTCAACTTTAACCTCATCTGTGATTCCTCACAGGATTGCCCACTTCCCTCACAGCACCAAAGTCAGGCCCTTCCTCCTCTGTGCCACCCACACAACCCCCAGCATCCTGAACCTGCCTTGTCATCCTGCCTCCTCCACTGCAATCTGATCCCTTTCAGGTCAGGAACACAAATTCTTTCCCTATAGGCATCATACATGGAGAATAATAACAAGTGCTCATTGAATTAAATCCACATTTAGGCTGAAGCCTTAACATTACTAATGAGAGAAAAGAATCCATTGATGGGTATGTGACAGGCTCACAGGACATTTCTCTGTCCTCAGGCTCTGCAATCCCCCAGTTGTGACAACCAAAAATGCCTGCAGGCATTGCCTGGTGTCCCCTGACAGGACAGAATCACCCTCAATTGAGAACTGCTAGTCTACAGTAACCTTGGAAATCATCTCCAGAGACCATTTTAAGACTGAAAGGGAGTGCTATTAAATTACGCCAGGTGTGAACTGGGACCATGTAGGTAAATGGAGATGTGATGCACCCTCTCCCTCCACCACCCCCATCGCCAATAAACCATCTCACAGAACAAACCCATGAGGCCAGGGAGACCAACCTTGGAAACCTCTACAGACCCTTTCCTCTTTCCTGCTTGCGATTTGCTCTTATGGCAGAATATTTCAGCTTAAAAATAAATAATTTCTAAGCATAAGAACAGGCAGACATAACACCTGCTGGTTTTCCAACCACCTACCAGTGTTTCATTCTGACAACAGAAATTGCCATTAACTTAGAGAAACAGAAGTGGCTCTCAGAAGTGGCTCTTCTGACGTGGAGTGAGGCCAGAGGGGACTGATTAGAGAAACTGCACAGCTGAGTAGCAAAGTTGAAATCCAGAACCCCAGATCTTGTCCCTAGACTCTTAACTACTCGCTATATATGGCCTCTTTACCATGTGGAATTCTCGGCAGCCACAAAGAATAGTGAAAACTTACTGACATGGAAATATGTTTATAATATTATCAACTAGATAGATAGATAGATAGATAGATAGATAGATAGATAGATAGAAGATAGATAATCTGTGTTACTTTGCTAGGGCTATCATAGTAAAATACCAGAGTGGGTGGCTTAAACAAGAGAAATTTATTGTTTTACAATTCTAGAGACTGGAAGTTCAAAGTCACAGTGTTGGCCGGGGTGGTTCTGAGGCCTCTCTTCTTGGCTTACAAATGGGTGCCTTCTCATTGTGTCCTCACATGGTCTTTTCTCTATACACACACATCCCTGGTGTATCTCTGTGCATCCTAATTTCCTCCTCTTATAAGGACACCATTCAGATTAGGAGAGAACCCACCCTAACAGCCTTATTTTAACTTCGTCACCTCTTTAAAGGCCCTGTCTTCAAATAGAGTCACATTCAGAAGTACTGGGGTTTAAGACTTAAAGATATGAATTTAGAAGGGTGGGGGGACACAATTCAGCCCATAACAATATCCAATTGGTAGATATGTACATCTCTTATTAATATATGATAAACTTATAAATATATTATATATATGTCATATCTAAATGTATGACATAAATATATATTAGTCTATTAAAGAATGCCAAATTACAGTAATCCCTTACCTAAAACCCTTCAATGGCTTTCTACTGACTTGAAATAAAAAGACAAGTCCTCTCCCCCAAAGCCCATAAAGCCCTGTAGGGTCTACCTGTCACCTCCCTACCCTCCTTGCTGTTTCCTGAACAAGCCAAGCACATCCTTGGCTCCAGGGTTCTTCCCCTGCTCCCCTCCCCTCATACATCCACACAGCCCTCCTGTTCTTCACTCTGCTGTCTGAAAACTCTCCAAAACACCATTGCCTCTCTCTCTGTCCACTTACTCCACTCAGTTTTCCCCATAAAATTGATCATTCTCTGATATATATGGCTATTTATTTGTTTGTGTTTTTTGTCTGTCTCCTGTACCAGAATTTAAGAGTCATAAGAGCAGAGACTCAGTTTACTTTGTTCCCTGTCATCCCTAGAATAGTGGAATAAGTGTCTAGAATGTAGTAGGCATTCTATTTTTAAAAAGGGTTGGATAAATAGATGGATGGATAGATAGATATATAACCTGATGATTTCCATATACATTATTTGTTTCTAGATGGTTTACATATATAGAACATATAGAAATAAAATGATTGATACATATGTACATAGAGATACATGTAACCCAACTATAAATGGGATTTCCTTGAGTCCACCATCAACATTATATTTTATCTAAAGATATGTAAAACCAATTCGAAAAGCCTTAAAAAATAAGTCCATCTTTGCTGAAGTCTCTTCAAGGGACTGCAGGGGAAGTGAAACGACATCACGCAAGACTTAGTTAACTTCCTAAAACACTTCTTTACTGCTAACCCAACCCCCTCTCTTCCTCCTTCAAAGTTCCATCTGCCTCTTCTTTGCCCCTCTTGCCACCTTTCATATCATCTTCTTCTAAAGGTAGATCTTTTCCAATGTAAATGATGTAGCTTAACCTCTTTCAGTTTTTCCAGTTTTTCTCAAGCCCAAATTTTACCTTATTCAATACCAAAAAAAAAAAAAACAGCTTTAGACCCACAAATACAAAGTCAGCCTCAGAATGTGAGAATCCTCCCCTGAAAAATCTCAACTTATTTCAACCCTCATATATGTGGACATGTGTGTACATGTGTGTGCACACAGGTATGTGTGTGCATATATGTCTACACACATACATCATTTTCAAAAGAGGTAAATAATGACTGTCAGACAAATGTAAATGAATGCACATCAAAGACATTCATAAATTAATGAAGAAACCAATAAATGTTAAGACAAACATTCAATGACAATTTGAAGAACAGATATAAACACACAAACATACTCATCTACCGGTCATGAATACTGCAGTCAACATGCTAACAAATGCAAAAGCTGATTCATATCCTCTAGGCAGTACAATGTAATGTTTGAGGTTATATTTTCTGTAGGGCACAAAGCAACTGCATCTCAACCAGACAAAATGCACTTGTATCTGTAAAAAAAAACTATTTGTGCTACTATCAATTTTCTACATGTTATCTTCTGTGCCTACAGAGTTATGAAATTGCTTGGCAATATAAAGGTGCAACACTCCTACAGAATCAGATAATTCCCAAGACTTGGCTCTCCACTGGCTACCTTACACATGCAAGTGTATTTAGATACACACATCTATGCCTGGAGAAAAAAAAAACAGAATTCCAACAGTGACTATCTCAAAATGGTGAAATATTGTATGGATTTTATTTCATTTTTCCTCTCTTTTTCATCAAAATTTTATTTTTTTCACAACAAATAAATTGTAGTGTATCAAATAATGTGACACTCTACAGAAACTGAAATAAAAACCAACTATACATGTATTGGTAACACTAAATCTTGAAAATATTAACTGGAGTTACAAAAGAATGTTGCAAAAGGATATCCTGAGTGTTACATTGTTTATGTGAATTTGTAAACACAGAAAACAGGACTATGTATTGTTACAGAAATGTGCACATATAGTCAAATTACAAAGTATTTATGGAAAAACTACACATCCACTTCAAGTACACAGTTATTTCTAGAGAAAGAAGTAAAAAGTGAAATAGTGGGAGCTTTAACCATATCTGTAAACATTTTATTTCTTTTAAAAATGTAATTCTGAAGCCAATATGGCAAAATGATATGTTTAATCTGGGTGTAGATGTCGGTTATACTTCTCTGGGTGTTTAAAATATAAGTTAAAAAATTTTAGGAAATAAAGAAGGTGTTTGGCACTAACTATGCTGGGAGCCCTGTGGTTTCCAAATGAAATCTCCTGCACAGCCACTCAAGAAATTTAGTGTCTTTTGGAAAAACAAAATAATTAGTGGACAGTTGAATTCTCATCGGCATGCCAGGGGCTACATCTGAAATACAAGTTCAGAGAAAGAAGCATAGTAACACTTCGTGAGCTAGAGGTTGGGACGGAGCTGGGTCTTGAGGATGAGTTGGATTTGGGGAGGAAGAGCATGGGAGCAAGAGTGAACTTAGTAGACACACCTGAGCACAGGTGTGGCCACCATGGGAACATGATGCATCTGGGGAAGGAAAAGGGGCAGAAGGAATGATGGTGACACTTTATTTTTCTGTGTCCTCAGGTCCCAATGCAGTTGCCTTTATTTCATACTCTTCTCTTGGAAATATCATTAATGCAACTTCTTTTGTTGAGATGACTGAGAAAGATCAAGTGTACCTGAACTCCCACATAGTAAGCGTTGCTATTGGACCCAAAAGGAATATATCTCTCTCCAAGACCGTGATTCTGAGTTTCCAACACATAAAGAAGGTGGGTCAAGCCTGTAATTTGAGCTTGCTTGGGTTTCACAGACGTAGATGGAATAATTTGTATATCCTCCCAATCTGGTTCTGGACCTGCGCTGTCCCGTCTAGCAGCCAGGAGCTACCTGTAGCTATTAGGCATTTAAAATGGGGTATGTCTCACTATACTGGGTGATCCTTGAAGACAGGAACTTTGTTTTTGGCATTTATCATCCAGACGATACTAAAGCTTGGTTCCCCAGTCTCTCACCACATCCCCCTAGTGAATAATTACTTTATAACAGAAACTGTTTCTACTCACCAGATGGAGGACAGGGAGGAGGGTGAAGGAGCAGCAGGTGAAAGGGGAAGAGGTGGTGGGAAATTGGTCACTTTCTTTCACTTCCCCTTCATTTGCCACCATGGTTTGTCAATGGTCATCTCAATAATACCTGTAGTCCCAAGTTACACAGATTCTCCTATGAAAAGGAAGATAAAAGAACTGGATCATGACTGAACACAGAAATAACAAGTAAGGAGAAAGGATGGGATAAAGAAGAAAGATAAAGTGGTGAACACAGTGAGGGATGGTGAGTCCCACTTGGTGATGGGGGTACCATAACCTACTAACTCCTGATCAGTATGCACATTGGAGGTGCCAAGAGCAAGAAAAATTGCTCTATAGAAAAAAAGAAATGGTGGACAGGCAATGGAGATGTTGAGTTGAGAGAGTGCGGGCAGAGAAAAGATTAGGATAGAGTGAAAAATTAAGGGGAACTTTCAGGAAATAATAGAGACCTTACAGGAAAAAAATTTTTATTCATAGGAAAACAGTGGTTTGCAATTTTCTTTGTAATATTAACCACTTACCTCAATGTTCCACAAAAATCTTCAATAAAATTCCCTTTTTCTGTTCTTGAAAGTAATTAATTCATCAATTAATTAGTTAAAATGTGCCAGGTCTGGGTTGATATTTCAAAGACTTAGTATTGTGAAGACTTAGTATTTCTAGATTTCAAAAACTTAGTAAGAAAAAAGCATTCAAACTATCTCTTTAATAATTTTTATCTATTGATTTATGTTAACATATTAAGAGAAAGGGACCTGGAGCAGCATTCTAGAAAATTATGCCTTTTTTAACTTATTGATTTTTTAAAGATTTTATTTATTTTTAGAGAGGAAAAGGGAGGGAAAAAGAGAGAGAGAGAAATATCAGTGTTTGGTTGCCTCTCGAAAGCCCCACAACTCAGGCATGTGCCCTGGACTGGGAATCGAACCAGCAACCCTTGCGCCACCAGTCAGGGCTAACTTACTGATTTTTTTAGAGAGAGAAAAGAAGAGGGAGAAAGAGAGAAACATTAGTTTGTTGTTCCACATATTTATGCATTCATTGGTTGATTTTTTTATTTGCCCTGACTGGGGATTGAGTCTGCAACCTTGGCCTTTTGGGATGAGCTTCTTCTGGCCAAAGCCTGGAATTACGTCTTAACCAGACACATGTATGCTCTGCAGGGACACAACATATTAGACACACCAAAAGAATATTTACAGTATTTTACCCTATATCTGAATTAAAATTTTAGTCTATTATGTAATAGAATAAATCTATAAAGTGAAACAGACACTATTTAAATAGAGTTAAATGAAATATATCATTAACATTAATTTGACTTGTCTATTTTAACCTTTTTTTAATATGGCTAGTAGAAAATTTCAAATTACAAATTACAAAAATAGTATGTAGTTCACATACTATTTTTCTGGAGCAGCATTATTCTAATGCATGGAATTATTTTAGATGCAGCTATGAAATTTGAGCTGAGACATAATATTCACTTCTGCACAGAAGGATGGTATTATTAAGATCACATAATTCATCAGTAAAAAACTTTTTTTAAATATATTTTATTGATTATGCTATTACAGTTGTCCCATTTCCCCCCCTTCATTCTATGCACACACCCCCACCCACATTCCCCCCCCCTTTAGTTCAT